>JAXQQM020064201.1:0-60279 GCA_034641835.2 Pinus albicaulis | reverse complement strand
AGGACATCAGGGCAAAAAGAAAAAATTATCTTAAAGAACATGAATTTTAAGCACAACTTTACCTGTTCCTATGATCCTTTTGCCATAATTTAAAAAATGAGTACATAAAAGAAGTATGCTCCCTATATTCATACTCTTAGACCAGAAATTGAATAGTTTATGAATCAGGAATAGTTGCAGGAAAATACTTTGCAAGAGGCTGAAGAGCATATTTTATCTACTTCTCAAACTCCATTAGCTCAGGAAAAGGTAGATAAAATACCAAGGCAAACCATCTCCCCTTCAGTATCAGAAATGTCAGTTAAAGATTTTATTGTGTATAATAAAAGACAGAAGATAATAAATGTGGAGGATGAAAAACAAGAGAGTATAGAACAAGTCCATCAAGATTTTCTCACAGGAACATGTACTCCCTCAATATTAGGGAGAGAATAAAATATTCCACCAATGCCAAAAACTCTAGTAACTCCAATGACAACATTCACATCGATTTGATCACCAGCAAGGGAGTTTAGATAGAGCAGTCAAAAGGAACCAAGTATATTTTCTGCCTACCAAGAAATAAAAAAGAAGGAAATTGGCACTTAAAGCTACTACATTTTCACAGTTTTGGAAGAAAACAACTTACCAACATAGACTTCTATTAACTTTTGATTCAGAAGAATGAAGGATGCAAATTGCATTTTTAGAAACCAAGATTCCTCAGCCTCAGAAAACTAATGATTATAAGCAATCAATTTTCTCTTTTGATACAAAAATAATTCTCCCCATAGATCAGATGGATCTACATAAACAATCAGGTGAAATGATATTCAACACTTTAACTAATTCTGCTATGAGAGAAACTAAACTTCATAATTCTGTGCAAAACATCCAAACACAATTAAAGATAGAGAAAATTTCTTCTCTAGATAAAGATACAAAGATTAAGTCTTTACAAGAGCTGGTAATTAAATTGGGATATGATCCTAGTAATATTAAAGGAGCTGAAGAAATTATCAAAATAAAGAATGCATGCATAGCAGATTTAAGGAAACAACTAAAGCACCCTTCAAATGAAGATCCACAGACTAAATAATTGGGGGATTTAGATAAATAAAAAGAATATTTGTTCAAAATAATCATTGAACAAAATAACTGAATCTCAAAAATGGAAAACGAGATTGAAAAACTCCTCAAAGAGAATGAGAAACACACTATCCCAGTACAAGCCATTCCATTAGCTGCAGTTCCAATAGCAGGTACAACAACAGGGGAGGCATCTACTTCAACAACAACCAAAACATCAACTTCAACATCAGTCACAATGGTAGTTTCATTAATAGAAACGCAGTCTAGCACTACACCAAAATATCTAACTAAAGTCGTGAATGATTTAGCTATTAAAGGTAAAGATATTGAGAAACTTATAGAGAAATTAGATAAGTTACAAGAACAAAAGCTTAAGATAGACGGTGCTTATCTAACAGAATTACAGCAAACTCACAATATTTCCCAAAGGATACAATATTTAGAATATTAAAATTTTATGGCAGACATTGTTGCACAAGCTAAGGAGAATTTTTGGATTGAAATAAATGAAGAAATATCTAAGATATGGCCATCCATTGAGATTATCCTTGAACAAGATAAAATACTTATGAAATAAAAAACTCCTATTGAAGATGTAAAAAAGGAAATTGATACTAAACCAAGTGATGCAGTAGGCATAATCAAATTCCTAAACTCAAAAACCAGAGAGGAATTAGAAGAATTGGACATTGAAGACAAAACAAACACCATTATAGAAGTGACGAAAGTTCTCACTAAGAAAAATATATTGTTACAATTAGAAAATAAGTGCGATTGTTTTCAGAATATGGTTCAGAGCTTCCATAAGAAATTTAATGTCTTGTATCAAAAGGGTCTCCCTGGACTACAAGGAATGGGAGATGAATTAATTTAACTGGAATACTATCAGAGAAAGTTATGTGACATTTCCAGGGACAGGTCAAAGTTTTCGAATATTACAGGAACAATCACAGGGAAAGAACTTATAGAAGGGCTCAGCTATGATTTGTTGATCAGACATGAAGTACCTCACTTTTTTCTTAGCAAGTCAACTTTCTAAAGATACATAGAAGTAGATGAGGTCTATCGAAATTTAACTAGATTTTCACTGCGAGATGAAAATAAATGGGAACAAATGTGTGAGTTACTAGGATGACCAGTCAACAAGTATCTAGAGAAGATTCATCAATAAGACTACTATTTTCAAGATCCAGTCACCACCATAAACCCTCGATTATAGAGCCAACAACTTGTTCAGTTTGATTTTACTATGTTTTTGAAATTTTGTTTGATAAAGGTTTCTAGATATTTTAAAAAAACATCTAAATATTTGGATCTATATATTTTGATAAAGTTGTATAAATACTTCCAAAAACAAATTGTAAAGGGTTGAACCCTTGGGATGAGATTCTAAAGCAAAATTGTAATCAATCCGAGCTGAATTTTATAAATGAAAAGATTATGTATTTGTTTCATATCAATTTGTCATCTTGTAAGTTCTTAAGTTATCATTTAATTTTGTTGTATCTTCATGTATTTAAATTTTTACAAAGCAACTGGGTAAAATAAGCCGAGTATCGACTTATTTTAAATTTTGTGTGAGTTTATAAATTATTACAGAGATTAGTTTATTGAACTATTTGTCTCAATAACTCCTCCACAAGAAATAAATTGTCACTTCTTTGTAAAATTAAATACATTTTGTTTGGGTAAGTAAACATTATTTAATTTCATCTATCTGTATCATCGAATTAATGTTCTGTTTGAATATTATGGAAATCATAACTTCTTATAATTCCACCTTCCACTCTTTAAAAAAAAAATCCAAATTATTGTCAAGAGATAAATATTAGCCCTTTTCTTCATATCTAAGTTTATTTAAGGTTGAACACTTGTTTCTTTACAAGTTCAGAACATTGATCATCAATTTTTTTTAAAATAAAATAATATTTTAGATGCTATGGCATAATTAATTAACCAATAATGATCTCATATGAAAAACAAGACACAAAGCTGTTGATTGTAGAATGATAAAAGTTGAAAGAGATGAAAATTCTAGATATAATAAATATCAGAATTTAAAATCTCTAATATCTTCTCTAAGAAATCATAATTTCTTCTCTCCATTTCTAAGTGAATTAGAATCCTTCAAATGTAATAATTTTTGGCAAAAATCCAATGAGTGTAGATGCAAGTTTGAATACCTTTATAAGCCGTAAAATGTCAGACAAAAAACTATCCAAAAGGATAAAAGGAGTTGGACACGGAGAACTGAGAAGAGCATGCAGTGTGGAATTTCCCTATCAACTCACAATCGAGAAAACAAATGGTATGTGGATAGTGGTTGTTCCAAACACACGACTAGGGACAAAATCAAATTTTTGTCACTAAAGGAAAATGACAGAAGAAACAATGTCACTTTTGGAAACAATGCTCTCGCAAGAATCAAAGGTAAAGGTGTAGTCAGTCTTGATCCAATGACAAAAGCACAAAATGTGCTATATATAAAATGTCTCAAGCACAATCTTCTTAGTGTTAGCCAAATGTGCAATAATGGCTAAATGATGTGACCTTTCGATCAACAGACTGTGAGATCCACAACATGAAGAACAAAAAACTATTGGGAATGGAAATCAGATCCCACAATAATGTATATGTGTTTGACAACTCCAGAGTCAACTGATACTTAAGAAAAACAAATGAAGCATGATTGTGGCACACGAGGTTAGGGCATATTTTGACAGTTTAGTAAAAGTCAGCAAGATGAGAGCTGTGAAAGGACTACTAATACTTTCAAAGCCTAATAACTCCATGTTAATTTTCGGCAACTAGGTCAAGACTCCATGTTTCACTGCTCATATGACGATGGTCATACTTTTTTTGGATTCCTCTTTCAAAGAGGTGCAAGATTGATCTAATGATCATCTTGATCAGATGAGCAGAACATTTATTTTGAATTTATTTTCCACATGTGCAACGTCAGCCAGATTTGTAATGTAGGTTTACATGCCTAATAGATGTGTCACACACCCTCATTGATGGACATAGATTGGAGATACTTGGAGGTCATTTCATCATCAAATCATCACACATTATCTCATTGTGATCTGATTGCTTCGATAGCCTTTGGAGGCATTTTTACCCTCACACGTGTGGAGTGTAGCTGTTGTTTTCTACATATATGCTTAGGGCCTTTTTGCTGCATCGTTGACTATCGTTGACCGTGGTCAACCCTTAGTTGTTTGACCTCCAAATTTTTCCAAAAATATGATTTTAGGAGGTTGTACTGTTGGGCACTAAAATCGAGGAATTACGGGCTGTTTGACCGAAGCCCTAATATGCTGCGTCGACTTTTCTGTTGCTATCTACGTTGAATTTGGGTTGACTAGTGTTGACTTGTGATGAGCTGTCTTTGAGGGCTGTGGGTGTGACACATGGAAGATTGGCTGACCAAGAGAGACTTTTCTGGTTGAAGCATTTGTTGACTGCCATAACGCAACAATATCTCATATCTTTGCTAGACAAAAGGAATTGTAAATCTGATTTATATTTGGCTTGTATTCTATTGATCTATTATTGTGTTATGTCAAAATTTTACTTTCATGTTTATGTGATTTCTATTTTGTATCGGGCTTAAGAAAGATTGAAGTAAAAGTGCATCAAGCATAAAACACCATGGTTATCTAAATTTAACATGGAATCAGAGCTGAGGTGAAGACAAAGTCCAAGAGTCCAAGCAGGTGTTAGAAGAAATCTTTGAAGGAAGAAATCCTATCAAGGAAAAATGGCCTCATCAACCTGCAAGGGTTTCCAGGCTGATGACAAATTGACTAATAAGTTTGGTTATCATGCATGGAAGATGCCCTTGGATTTGGTGCTAGAAGACCAAGATGCCATGGACTATGTGTAGGGGAAGATTCAAGAGCCTCCATCAAATGCAGCTACTACCATGAAGAAAAAGTATAGAAAAGGGGAAATCAAAGTAAAGATGATTATCCTGGATTCTATCCATAAGCACTTGGTTACTTACATTTCTAAGTTGAAGACATCTAAGGATATGCATGATAAAATGGTGAGCATGTTCAGGGCTAGAAATGCTAATCAAACCCTATTCTTCAAGAATAAATTGAAGAATATTAAGAAGGGTAAGGATGAATCTATTCAATCCTATTTTATGAGGCTCACCGAAATCATGAATAACCTCCTAGCTATTGGGGAAGCAATATCTGATCGAGAGATGGTTATTATTTCACTTGGAGGTCTCCCCTATGATTGGCATGTATTCAATACCATTATTATTAATAATAATGTGATTCCTAATTTTGATGAAATATTGACAAGATGCACTCAAGAGGAAACAAGAATGATGGAGTATGCCTCTAATGGTAATGGAAGTGACCTTATTTCCTTCGCTGCTCATGCAAAGAAGAAGAACCATGGTGGCCCGAGAAATCAAAACCATGGTAGAGCAGAGCCGAAAGGAAGGAAGGGAAGATGTTACACTTGTAACAAGTCTGGTAACTATGAAAGAGAGTGCCCTAATAGAAGGGACTCTCCTAGGGATGATGAAAACAAAAACTCGAGAAGAAATGGCAGGAACAACGGGTTCCAAGGAAAAAAGGAAGGCTCCCTCTTATCGTAGTGGAAATGGGAAACCTTTTAATAGGTCAAGAAATTCCAGGTACGTTGAGTCTAATGTTGTTGATACCTCACTGGTTATAAAGAAGCCCTTTTTGATTTGCTTGAGAAGGATATCAATTTGGAAATTATCCTTGGAGATAATTCCACCTATCCCATGAAAGGGATAGGGACTGTGACCCTCCATCTATCTCAAGGTCAATTCCTCCAATTATAAGATGTGTTGTACGCACCTGATTTGAAGAAGAACATTGTGTCCATTTTGGGAATGGAAGACAAAGGGTTCAAGGCGAAATTCGTTGATGGAAAGGTAATTATTTGGAAGAAGAACTTCAAGGAATCTCTTTCTACTAGTTTTAGAGTTGATACACTCTACCAGGTTGGAGGAAGTCCATTGGGGGCTATGACATGTGATACAACTCTTTAAATAGAGTTATGGCACCAGAGGTTTGCACACCTTCATTACAAAGCCCTTCCCGAAGCAAGGAAGGTGGTGACAGGGATGCCCAAATTTAGAGATGATCGTGAAGGTATATATCAGGGTTGTGCTAAAGGGAAGAATACAAGGGGACCATTCCCATCAAGTGTCACAAAGACAACTGATATCTTGCAGTTGATACATTCTGAATTATCTGGTATGCTGCCTGTGAAATCCTTGGGAGGATGTTCCTATTACATGAATTTTACAGATTACTTATCTCGCAAGACCTGGATATATTTTTTGAAGAAGAAGGACGAAGCATTCAAATGGTTCTGTACCTTCAAGGCCTTGGTGTAAATTCAAACTGAGAAGAAAATCAAAGTTTTGAGGACCGACAATGGGACAGAGTACGAGTCAAATGATTTTAATGACTTTTGTAGAGAAGCTGGCATTAAGAGGGAGACCAAAACTATGTACACTCCTAAGAAAAATGGTGTTGCTGAAAGAAATAATAGGACCATTGTGGAAGCTGCCCATGCCATGCTATGTGATTAAGGTCTTACGAAGTTTCTATGGGGAGAATCTACAAACACTATTTTGTATGTTCAAAATCGATGTCCGCATTCCACTCTGGACTCCAAAACTCCCGAAGAAGTCTTCTCTGGTAAGAAACCTGATCTTTATCATTTTAGAGTTTTTGTTTGTCCTGTTTACTTTCATGTGCCGAAAGAAAATAGAAGCAAGTTGGATGCTTCTAGAAAGAAGGGAATTTTTGTGGGCTACAATGAAAATTCTAAGGCATATAGAATATATGTGCCCAGTCAAAGAGAAGTGGAGATATGCCACGATGTCACCTTTGATGAATATGCTGCCCTCAAGAAAGTGAGAAATCTTCCTAGCTCCAAGGAAGACAAAGAAGATGAAGAAGCAGGGAAGCAGGAAGAACTGAAGGATGACCTGATGCCCGATGTTGAAGGACCTATGGATCCCATTGATCCACCTCCTTCAAATAAGAGAAGACCCTCATGGCTCTGGGATACTCTCACAGATGCTGAGAGACATATTTCCCTAAGGGGGACATTCCGTGAAAGAAGGAAGCCAAAGAGATACCAAGGGTATCTAGCATCCATGAGTACGATAATACAATCTGAGCCTAGATCATCTGAAGAAGCTGTAAAGCATCAAGTTTGGAAGGATGCTATGCACGAAAAATATGAGTCTATTATGAAAAATGATATTAGGAATTTGGCTTATGTGATCCATAAAATGGTGTAAAAATTTTTCGGTGAAAGTCACATCAAAGAAATTTTTGTCGATGCGTTTCGAACCAGCCAGTGTGGTTCATCAAAATGATGTCTGGGAAGTGGTCCCGAGACCATAGGAAAAATCTGTTGTCACGTTGAAATGGCTCTATAAGATCAAGCATGGGTTTGATGGAAGTGCTGAAAAGTACAAACAAATATTTTTTGCCCGAGGCTTCTCCTAAAAAGAAGGCATATATTATGATGATATATTTGCATCTGTGGCCCGCTACACCACCATCCGGTCTATTATTTCCCTTGCTGCAACACAAGGATGGAGTCTCTATTAGATGGATGTGAAGACCGATTTTCTACATGGTTCTATAAAGGAAGAGGTGTATGTGGAGCAACCTCTAGGGTTCGAAGTCCGAGGTAGAGACACCCATGTATGCAGGTTGAAGAAAGCCCTCTATGGGTTGAAGCAAGCCCCCAGGGCTCGGTACGAGAGGATATATAGCTACGCAATGAAGCTAGGCTTCAATTTAAGTAATGCTGATTCAAACCTTTATTTTAAGGTTGATAGATAAAGGCCTCTCTTTTGGGTTCTCTATGTGGACGATCTCTTTGTTGGCGCCTCTTGATTTGCAAGATTGGCAAGAACAAATCTGTAGGGAACCACATCAAACCACTTTGGAGTCGAAGGACCTAGCATTCTTGGACTCAGAGAGGGCTCTCTATATGTATGTGTTTGTAAATTATATATCTTTATGCTTCTTCTTTTTTTTGGTTCTGATTTTAGGCTAGATATGGAGTTCTTAGAACTATTTTTTTTTTTGATTGGTTGATAGTTTAACGGTGTGATTAATTGATGGAGTGTTTCAGTTGAATATATAGACCGTGAGAAGCATTAATCCATTGGGCTATGGAGTCATAAAAGGATTTAATTATTCATCAAATCTGCAATGGTTTTCATAGGGAAAGCTAACTATGTCAAGTGGATCTCTTAGATTAGATGAAATATGAAATGACAATAAGTTGTGAAAAT
The DNA here is from genome assembly GCA_034641835.2 of Pinus albicaulis. Lineage (NCBI taxonomy): Eukaryota > Viridiplantae > Streptophyta > Pinopsida > Pinales > Pinaceae > Pinus > Pinus albicaulis. Next base: position 51,884 of record JAXQQM020064201.1, on the reverse strand, counting down.
AATAAAACTAAAGGGAAATTAAGAATCCTTTAACTCTACTTCAACAAGAAAAGCCTTTTAGGTAACCGTTTGAGACAAACCAAAGGACAGGGAAAACCATAGACTTCTTTGGCCAGAATCTAAGAAGAAATCCTTTAAGACAACAATCCAGCAATCCTTGAATTACTCTCAGACAAAGAAAACATTTAAGATTAATAGTCAGTATAATTAAAGAGAAATTAAGAATTCTTTAATCAACCAAAAAGACCTTTGTAGCTATAGTTCGAGACATACCGAAGGATAGGGCATACCATAAACTTCTTTGGCTGGATTCTAGTAAGTAAACTTCAAAGAAAGGCCTTTAAAACAATATTTCAAGCAATACCAAAGGACATGGCATACCATAGAATTATTTGGATGTACTCTACTGAATCAGTTTCAAGGCAACAAGATAGGTGGAACTAGAGAGCAATTAAGAATTCTCTAATTAGACCTTGCAGAAGAAAACATTAAGATAAAGAAAACAGACATAATCAGGGTGCCAAGATAGCATATCCTAATCTAAAATTTATGTTCCTTTATCAGAGAAATAATGGACAAAATGGAAAATAGAAGGAAAAAATTTGACAAAGAAGGATAACTTCACCATTAACATAGCTCAAAAATCCTGTGAACGTGCTTGTATTACTGATGTTAAAAATAATTACAATACTCCAGTCCAAAAAATCTCTATAACTCAGAGTTTTCTCAAATCCAGCCTAGCAACTCATTAATTAGCTCAGCAACTATCAATCCACCAACCAACCAACACTAAAAATGAATAATACATGCAATATTTATTTGCAAAATGAGGAGGTGATCCTAAGCTAGGGTTTTAGATTTGTATTTGTTACAGAGTTTAATGCAATTTTGACCTTTGAGACCATGCAAGCCCCAAGGAAAAATATCTGTGATTGACTCACTGTAACAATAACTTCTAGCTTAACTGCTGAGCTAACTTTGGGATATGTTTGAATTTAAGACTTTCTCATTAACTTTTTCAATAACTTGCTGAGTAGCTGAGAAATATCTCTGACTGTTGTAATAACTGTGATTGCCTTTATTGAAGTGAAATGAGGCTGTAGGTGTCCAAAGTGTGCATGAGAAGTAACTGTAGTTTTACTTTAGCATTCAAATATGTCTGCTGTGTTAATCTTTGCTTGATTTGTCCTTTAAACTCTGTTTTAGCCTTTTAAGCTTGGATTTTTCTCTTGTTGATTGTCTTACTATTTTCTCCTTTAATTCGGCTTTCTGAGCTTTGTCTTTAATCCTTGCCTTCAATCCTTCTTTCATCTTTGATCTTTGATTTAGACTTTTAATCCTCTTTTCCTTTGTCTACTTGGTGATTTTGTTTATGTATTTTCCCTTTATATATGCGCATCTACTGTACACCTTTTTATTTCTTCACCCTATCTTTGTGGATAATCCTTGTTGTTTTTAGAGGATTCACATAATCATTAACGTTCATGATCCATTGATGTTTATGCTAATCCTACGCCCTTTTTCCCTTTAAGTGTACAAACGTTACTAGATCATCATCCAGAGCATTCACTTAAACCATTTTTGAACTTTGGAATGCCATTCAGACATTGATACCTCGGCCACCTGCACATTAAAACTAATGAATTAATTTAAAACCTGCGCGAGAGGGGATTCTGCATTTATTTGTACTTTTTGGGCTTTTTGAATGTGTTGCAGGGGTTCATGGTGGCTGCGGGGCTTCGTCGTAAAGGGATAGGCCTTTGGAGAGTTTGAATCAGGTGGTGGTATCAGATTTTGGCGGGAGGGAGAAAGTTAGTTTTTGCATGTGAGGGAGGGAGTTTTCGCGCGGAGCGAAGGTGGTAAGCGGGTTCGGGTGGATGGGTGTGATTCCATTGAGTGGGTGTCGTGTGGCGGAGGGTAAAAGCGGTAAAACTGTCCATTTCAAAAACTTTGGAGTGGTTATCCCTCGGGCTTTTGGATGCGCGATACATGATGGGGACCATTGAATCTTAAAGGGTAGATATCAAAGGTGGTCGGGGTGAATGGAGCAGTGGGTAAGTCGGAGAGGGTGGGGCCTAGAAGGATAAGTGGCAGAGGTTTTATCGTATAGCGGGGTTTGGTATAATGCGGGGCCCAGGGGTTAATAAAATAAGCGGAGGCACTTATCATAAGGGCAAGGGGTATGGTTATATGAGCGGGGGGTTTAAAAATATGTAAGGGTAGGCTTTTTAATTCAAAAATAGAGTTTTGGTTTAAATATGGGTCCCAAATATAGTTTTTTTTTTTTTTTAAATAATGTAAAAAGGAATTTTTACATTGTTTTAATAAAGTAAGGGAAAGTGATGAAGGCGAAGGGGTGAATGGGGTTTTTAGAAATGAAAGTGGATATTTGGGTAGAGGAAGAAAAGGCGAGAATGAGAGGGTTAAGTTAAAACATGAGTTTTTCAGAGCAGGAGGGAAATTTAGAGAAGGCAGAATGATATATAGTGAAAAAGGTTTCATGAAGATAATGAAGGCAGTGAGGTTTTTGAAGATAGCTGATAGTCAAGGAATGCTATCTTCAACAGATTGTAGAAAATCCATATTCACCTAGTGATACTTTGAATACAGGAGACTAACAGTGGCTCCAGCTGGGGAGGGCAGCTCCTTTAGGAGGTGTCAAGAACCTCATAGTTTAGATCTCTGGAATTTGTAGACCAGTGCCTTCTTTGTACTTGGTAGATTTTTCTTTCTGCAATTGATGATTTGCTGACGTTCTTTGTAATTGTGGCCTTTAAATCTTGAAAAAAATGCATGCTACAACTCAATTCTACCTACCCATCATTATATTCTAGCATTTTTTCTTCATTTGAGTGCATTTAGATTGGAAAACCCTTCACATCATTTTTCTTTTTGAAAGAAAAAAACTTATCTATTTCTACCCTAAAATCATCCAAAGGCTTAGATTAGACTGATAAGCTCTTTTATTCTCTACCTAATCTACTTATCTGTCAAGATTAAAAAAATTGACATATTTTCATTCTCTAATCTATCAACATGAAATTGGAAGCATGACCAAATCAAGATTAAGTAGTTTGATTGTCATGAACTGTGGCATTTTGGACAAGCTGCACACAGATTTTATTTTTGCAAAAAGTAAAACTAAAAACTGAGGGCTATAATCTGGAATTTTTCATTCATCCCTTTTCTTTTTGTTTGGTTCAGATTTAAACTTTGGAACTAAGGTCTTTTTCCTATCTATCTATTGATAAGCCAAGTTTAAACAGTTTGGCAAATCCTCATTTTCTAACTTATCAGCAAAAATTCAAAATTTTCCCAATCATGATTAGATTGTATGATTGAACAAGACTTCTTTTTTCAAAAGTAGTGGCTCTTGGAATTGCACACTTTCAGAAACATTCTTTTTTGGCATGGGGCTTTACCTTTTCTTTATCTGCCCTCTTTTCTTCTTTTCTTTCTTTTTGTGTTTATTTTTCTGAATTTTATCTATACAATGTTATATACAATGAATGAAGCTTTAAACTGAGATTTTCAACTGAAATAATGCTTGAGCATCTCACCATTGACAGGACCTCAAAATAATTATGTTCTATCCATTTCTTGTAGAAATAATGCATTGTTACCTCTTGCAGAATGGATGATGTATGGACCTTTCCATAGATTGTCAAATTTTCCATGCTTGCCTTTGTCCTTTCTCCTTGAATCCCATTTCAACACTTTGTCTCCAATGCTCAAATCATTTGCCTTGGTCCTCTTATCGAAAATCTTCTTGATGTTTTCCTGCACTTGTTGTGTTCTGTTGTATACTTCTTCTCTGGTTTGTTGCAGCTGGACAGTCTGGTTTATTATTCTTTGCATATCATTTTCTTCAGACTGTACTTTTTTGATGAGCTTCATCACTGGCACTCCCAAGATTGTTGGGAAAACTACATTTTCTCCATACACTAGCTGATAGGGAGACATACGAATTGATTTTTTATTTGTTAATCTATGTGGCCATAGTGCATGTACTAGTTTTCTGTGCCATGACTTCTTATTCTCTTCTAGCAACTTTTTAATGATGTTCACCAAACTTTTGTTTGAGGATTCAACCAAACCATTACCTTGAGGGTAATAAGTTGTTGAATGTCCCAATTAATATGATATTTGTGGCAAAAATCCATCATTTTCTTGGATATAAAGGCAACAACATTGTTAACAATGATATTTATAGGACAGCTAAACCTAGACAAAATGTGGCTTTCAAGGAATTTGATGATTACTGAGTCTGTAGCAGTTCTAGAAGGGATGGGCTCTATCCATTTTGTAAAATACTCAGTTGCAGTAAGGATCCATTTGTGTTGGGCAGAGGAGGTAGGGTGGATCTCTCCAACAAAATCTAAGCCCCATTGTTGAAAAGGAGCTTCAACAGAAATTGGATGTAAAGGCAATGATAACAGTTTTCTTTTGCCTTCAAAGATTTGGCACTTGTGACAGGAAATTACCATTTTATGGATGTCTTGAAAGAGGGTGGGCCAATAGTAACCAACTCTAAGGATTTTATTTACAGTGGTTTTCCAATAGAGGTGGCTTCCACATTCTCCTTCATGAAACTCATGCTTGATCTTATCTGCATGATCTTCAGGCAAACATTTAAGAAATATACCACTATCATTTTTCCAATATAAAATTTTGTCTAAGATGCATAAATTTACAGCTTTTAACTTCGAGAATCTGGCCTTTGTTTTGGAAAAACTAGGAGGAACATTACGATTAAAAATCACATATAATATGTCAACATACCAGGATGAATTCAGAAATTATTCTTCAATAGATGGAGTTGTCAGCTCCTCTTGTTCATCTAATACATTAATCATATTGATGTCCAGTGCTTGAAGGTTTGTCTCAGCCATGAGTTTAGCCAGTCCTTGCCCTTTGATTAGCTTGGTGGGCTTGATTTCCATATCATATTCTAAAATGACAACAATCCACTTACCTCTTTTACCATCAAGATCTTGTGTTAAGATGTCTTTTACTACTGTGTGAGGCACAAATGCAATGATGTGTGAGTGCAGAATGTAAAATCTGAAATCTTTCAATGCCTTGATTAAGGCAAAAACTTGTTTTTCCATTATGTTGTACTTTAGAGGTGCATATCTTAATTCCTTGCTAAAAAATGCTATGGGCAGTTCTTGTCCTTTTATATTTTTCTACAGTATGATAGCAACAACTGTGTGTTCTAATGCAAAAGAAAATATGAAGAAATCTTTGGTAAAATTAGGGCTGATCAGAACTGGAATTTGTGTAAGAGCTTGTTTTACCAGTTCAAAATATTCCTTTTCTTCTATGGTCCATTTAACTCTTGTTTCTCTTTTCAGCATATTAGTGATGTTTCTTAGGAGTCTAGTAAGGTTTGGTATGAACCTTCTTAATAAATTTATCATTCCAATGAAAGATTGCAGCTCTTTGATGTTTCTTGGATGACTGATTTGCAATATTCCTTCAATAATTTTAGGGTCAATCTTGATCCCTTCTTCAAATATGACGTGGCCTAAAATTTTCTCTTCTTGAAGGCCAAACAAAGTTTTCTTGGGATTCAAAGACAGACCATATTTTTTGCATTTTTCAAAGACTTTTCTTAAGTGGGCTAGGTGTTCTTCATCAGTTTTTGAGTAGACTGTTATGTCATCAAGATATATCAAAATGAAGTAACCTATTTCTTTTGAGAAAACAATATCCATTACTCTTTTGAAAGTATCTCCAACATTCATTAATATAAAAAGAATTTTAACATACATGAAGGTGACCCAGGGTGTAGTGAAAGTTGTCTTGTGTTGATTGTCTAGGTGTACCAACACCTGATTGTAACCTGTAAAGCCATCAAGCAAATATATTATTTTGGAGCCTACTACCCTTTGTAGTATATGATCCATTTTTGGTAAAGGGTAGTTATCTTTTAAGGAGGCCTTGTTTAAATTTATGAAGTCTATGCATAGCCTAATTTCTCCTATTTTCTTCCTCACTGATACAAGATTCAAAACCCATTCTGAGTATCTCAGAGGGATTGTTATTCCAACATCATACAATTTCTTAATTTCTTTTTCAACCAGTTGTAGTTGCACATGGTTTATTCTGCACAATTTCTGTTTGAAGGGCTTCTGGTTTTCTTTGAGAGGGATCTTATGCTGGATTATCTCAGTATCATATGACTTTAAATCTTCATAGCTCCAAGAAAACACATCAGTAAATTATTTGAATAACTCAAGATATTTCTGTTTTATATGAGCTGGCAGTGTTTTGGACAGTTTTATCATTTTGGGTTCTTGTTCACTACCTATATTGCATTCTTCTACTTAAGCTTCAGTGGGTTCCATCTTTGGCTTCCTAGCAACATCATTAAAGTCAAAAAGTTCTTCTAGAGGAACCAGTCCCTTTGGCAACTTATCATCTTTGGATTGTAGCACTTCAAAGTCTTTTTTTTTTTTTTTTTTTTGAATTTGTGCACAACTCTGTTTTATGTGGGTGTTCTTTTTCTAACAGATTTATATCAGCATTATCAAGAGGTTCTTATTTGTAAGTGTGTTCCTCAGCAGGGCAGTCCTCTTCATGATCTAAGTTTGAATTTGGCATTTCAAACCCATTTATGGACTGCAGGAAATCTTCTATCTGTTTATCTCCTTCAAAAACTTGCCAGTATTTTAGATTATCAGGGACTGCTGGTCTATATTTGACTTGTACTGTGTATTTATTGTTTTGATAAGGTTTACGACATGTACTGGCTGCAAAGGCTAGACCATTGGCAAGGATGTTTTGGTTTCTAGGGACAAAGGTAAGATCAAATTCTTTGAATGTCTTTAAGAGTTCAAGGGCATCATCCCTATATGATTTCAGTCTAGGATTCTTAGCTGTGTATTATCCCTTAATATTCCTAATGAATAGCTCAGAACCCCCATGAACAAAAATCCTCTTGGCTCCTAATTTCTTGAGTAATTGTAGCCCTAGGAGGAGTGCCTCATATTCTGCTATGTTATTTGTACATTGAAAGTTTAGTTTATATGAATGGACTTCTGCATGGTTAGTTTCTGTGTTATGCACCCATACACATGCTCCTGAACCAGTTTTACCACAAGAGCCATCAAAGCTCATACTCCAAAGAGGTTCAATTTCAGATTTATAATTGGGTTGGTTTTATTAGGAATTTGGCTTCTATGATCCATAAATTGTGAGTAAAATATTTCGGTAAAAATCACATCAAAATAAATTTTGTCGACGCGTTTTGAACCAGCCAGTGTGGTTCATCATCAGGAAAAGCTAGGTTGGTTATTGTGGCTACCACTATGTTGTCTATTATGTTATTCTTTATGGTCTCCATTATGTTGGTTATTTTTTGTTTGGGCCACCTGTCCTGACTGTCCCTCCTCCTTTTTCTCTTCTTGTTCAGCCGTTTGCTCATTTTTTGTCACTTGTTCATTAATGTTTTCATCATTGTAAAGGATAAATTAATCAAGATCAGTGTGAATGGAATAAAGAGGTGAGTTATCTGGCTTTTCTTGACTACTTACCATGTATTTCATTTGAGTTTCCCTATACCGTCTTCTTGGTTAACTAAAGATAGGTATGGTGGCATAGGTCATGTCCATTTGGAGGGTACCTCGGAGTTTAGCTCCCCATGCGCATGAAAGGAGCATGCCATATTTAGGAGGAATATCAACCACTACAATATCCATTACTAGGCACTTGGCTGGTATTTGTGCTAGATTAACACAAATATCTTTCATTAGGCCTAGAAATTTAACTCTACTGGAATCAAAAGGGTATAAATATTTGTATGGTCTGGTTATCTCAAGGCCTAATATTTCCATTACTACCTTTGGCATAAGTTTGTGTGAAGCTCCTGAGTCTAACATGGCATTGTGGAGAATTTTATCATGGATGTTTAAACTGACATAAAATGGAGGAACACCTCCTTCTTGAAATTTACCTTCTACCTCTGGTCCAAACAGAAGTTCGGGTTTGTCATCATTTAAATTTACAGGATTAACATTTTCTCCTATGTTTAAAGCTTTCAAAAGTTGGGATCTATATACATCTTGAGTGACTAATTCAGTAAGAGGTATGGAGATTTTAATCTTGGCAATTTCATTCTCTATACTGAAAGGTGTCTGTGTATTTCAAAGGTTCAAATCAGTTTTATCATAAACTGTTTTCACAACCATTTCAGCTTGCTAGTTTTTATTAGGGAACTCAATTGAAACAGTTTTGTTAGGGGCACTAGCTGGATTGCTAGTGCTGCTTTGGTCACCACTACATTTGCCACTAGGTTGGCTATTTTTGTTTTTATTTTTATCAGAACTTTCAGCCACTATGTTTGGATTTTATATTGTTTTTTTAGGAATATTTTCAGGGATCTCCCTAGCAGAAATTTCAGAGTCCTTTCTTTTGGGAGTATCTTGGTTTTCTTGCTTCTGAAGTCATACTGTCTATGTACTTCCATGATGGAATTTTCAAAGCCTTGTTTATAGTCTTCGGATTGTAGGCTTTCTTCTTCAAATTTATTTGGGGAAAACATGATTTGTTCTTCCTCAGTGAGGAAAACAGTATCCTCATTATTTACTCCCATTAGATTTATGTGACTTCCCTATGTTTCTTCAATTACCCGCTCATCCTCATCAATGTAGTTTTCTTGGAAAGGAGGCCTGATTTGCTGATCAGGATCTCTCTGTCTTATTTGGGGGGGGGGGTTTCTTCTAAAGTTTTGGTTTTGGTTCTGATTTTGATTTCTGTTTTGAGGAGCTGTTTGGTTTTCTCTGGGTAAGCTCTCTCATTTACATTCATCCTCTCCATCATCCTTTCCATAGTTATAACAAGGTTATCAATTGTAGAAATTATATAACTGATATGTTATATGTCTAATATTCTCCTGATCATACACTATTTGAATTCATGCACAATACATCATCTATTCCACCATTGATCATCATATGTGGAAATTAAATCAATTGCATGCACACATTAAAACCATAAAAATTCACACACATTAACACAGTGATTTATGGGAAAGATTAAAGCTGAAAAACCGCAACTATCTGTATAATATATTTCATAGAGATCATGTAACAATCATAATACAAAGCTTATCACAAGCTCTCAGTATCTCCAATCGCTACACACTAATCAGGTCCTGATCTAGCAAATCCATGCACCGATCCACTGCCACCTGCTATTCTGCCTCTACTGCGCAATCCCTACTGAATATGGGCTTTGAATGAGTTTGAATCCAGCTGGCTTGCACTGCGCAATCCTCATTGGCATCTCCATCAATGTGTGGTGCAAACTCATGCACCAGTATAGTCACAACTGATAGTCACACTGCTCTTTCACCTATCTCTCCACTGGTCTCCACTGAAACTGTCCATGCACTGTAGTTAACTGATGTACTCTTCAGTTGATTAATGAGTTAATATTTAGTGAATTAATTATTAATTAATTCACACCACTCTCATTTATTTATCAATCGCTAGACTAGATACAACTAGCCTAACTGAGCTGTCTAATCGAGTTAAACCGAACACAACTCCACCAACTACCTCAATAACTCCACCAAACTCTACACATGAGTTATAACTGGAAGTCTCCATGCAATAGTTCTAGCTGAAACCCTCAGAATAGTGTAATTCCTTCACAAACACCAGTTACATCCGTGTACTCTAATCAAGTGTTCCAGAGATATAAGATAATAGTGCCAGAGTCCAAATATTATTAAGAGCTAATAATATTTGATATATCTTATTTTATAAAATATAAAAATAGATTCTCTACCAAGATGTCTGGAAAAGTATGTCCTCATCTATTTTTCCAACTTCATTCAACCATGTACAAACAGTGCATCCTCAACCCGCATAACCTTGTAATATGAGATCGACATGTCTAAAAATAGACATAGTCTAAAAATAGACATAGTCTAAAAATAGACTTTGCACCAAAAATAGCCTGCGGGCCCACTTAGTGAAGGCGACTTCTTTCCATTAAGCTCATCATCTTGTTGCAATCTCAACACTCCCTCTCAATAAGATAGGGATTATTTTCCACCCCGATCCTGCCTCTATGGTATTTGAATTTTCTCCTGGTGAGCGCCTTCGTCAAGATATCAGCATCCTGATCCTCCGTAGGAATGTAAGAAAGTAACATGATCTTCCGCTGCACACAATCTCTGATATGATGGTACCAGATGTTAATGTGTTTAGATCTATCATGAAATACTGGATTAACCGAGAGTTTAATGCAACTCTGATTATCACAATATATCACAGTAGGATCTAAGTGTGAATCGAACAACCCGACCAGGATCTTCCTCATCCATATAGCCTCGCATGCAGCCAAACTTGCTGCCATGTACTTGGCCTCCGCTGAACTGAGTGTCACGGATCTCTGTTTCCTGTTGTACTAAGAAACTGCTGTTGACCGGATACTGAAAATCCCTCCAGATGTGCTCTTTCTGTTCGTTGGGCTCCCTGCCCAATCTGCATCCATGAAGCCATGCAGCTTCACCTCATTCAACTGTCTGTACCATAATCCATATCCCGATGCGCCTCTAAGATATCTCAGAACATGCTTCCCCGCCTTCCAAAAGAGCTTGGTAGGCTTAACCATAGCTTGTGAAAGCTGGTTAACAGCGTAACATATGTCAGGTCGTGTATTGACTAGATACATAAGTGACCCCACCAACTGTCGGTAAACAGTGGCATCCACTACATCTGCCAATGTAGCATCCTCTTTCCTCCAACCAACAGGAAGAGGAGTGTCAATAGAATTGCAGCCTTGTATGTTGAACTTCTCCAGTATCTCTCGGGCATACTTGCCTTGAGACACAAACAATCCATCATCATGCTGCCAAATTTCTAATCCCAGGTAATAATGAAGGAGGCCCAAGTCCTTCACCTCAAACTCCTTTGTAAGATCAGTCTTGCATGAGAGTATCAAATGTTCATCACTGGTCAGTATCAAATCATCTACATAAAGTAAAATGATCAGCAACTTACCCTCAACCACTATCTGCTAAAGGTTGGGATCTGCCTCGCTCTTGGTAAAACCAAGTCCAGTAAAATAATTGTCGATCCGTGTGTACCAAGCACGATGATCTAGGTGGATATTGGTGGTCACCCGCCTATTCCACTTGGAGCCCCACCATTGTCTCTTTCAGTTTTTCAGTTTCAGCAAAACTTACTATTTTTAGTAGTTTTTCGGGTCCCTGAACTTCCAGAGCCGTTTTGAGGCCCTAAACGACGTTTTTTGGGAAAACGGAGAGCAACATGGGTCCATGGGCCAATGTTTCTCATTCAAAATTTGTAGTCCTCGGATAGATCTTTCTAACGACGTATGGTATGCATCAAACGGAGATCGTATGCCAAAGTTACGCCCCTGGGAAGTTGAAACACCAATTTACCCAAACGGGGCCCATAGTTTTGGTGCTTCATCTCCTAGGGTTAGGGTTTTGGCTGTTTAGGATTTCCCATTGTTTCTAAATGATAAATAGGCCCTCGAGCCTCATTTTAACTTAGTTCGGAGAATACATGTTGCCACATCTCTTCTTAGAGATAGCTACCGGCGCCTAGCTAGTTTTATTTCCTTTATTTGTGTAAGCAAGTCCAGGTGGATATTGGTGGTCACCCGCCTATTCCACTTGGGGCTCCACCTTTGTCTATTTTAGTTTTTCAGTTTCGGCACAATTTACTATTTTTAGCAGTTTTTCGGGTCCTAAACTTCCGGAGCCGTTTTGAGGCCCTAAACGACGTTTTTGGGAAAACATAGAGCAACATGGGTCCATGGATCAATGTTGCTCGTTCCAAATTTATAGTCCTCAGATAGATCTTTATAACGAGGTATGGTACGCGTCAAACGGAGATCGTATGCCAAAGTTATGCCCCTGGGAAGTTGAAACACCAATTTACCCAAACGGGGCCCATAGTTTTGGCGCTTCATCTCCTAGGGTTATGGTTTTGGCTGTTTAGGATTTCCCATTGTTTCTAAATAATAAATAGGCCCTCAAGCCTCATTGTAACTCAGTTCAGAGGCCTGTAGCTGCCACATCTCTTCTCAGAGATAGCTACCAGCGCCCTAGCTAGTTTTATTTCCATTCTGTCTGTAAGTAAATTTCAGTTCTTTGATATTAATGAAATGAAGTGTTATTTCCGCTGCATCTCTGTATTTATGGTTATATGTTTATTTTGTTGCGTTCCTGCATAAATCTGGATCAGTGGTATCAGAGCGGTCTGCTTTTTCTCGATCCTTCTTTGCATGTCCCCAACGAGGTCGGGGTATAAGGAGCTAGGGCTTGATCTGGTGGAACCTTTGCAAGATCGGCCTCGCAAACCTCGACGGACGCCCATGGGGGATGAAAAGAAAGATGAGGGAGCAGGAGATCCTATCAAAATATTGCTCGAGGAGGCCCTCGAAAGACAAAGGAACGTGATGATGGATAACTTTGCTCAGATCCTTCAACGGCTACCCACCGGCGGCGCATCTGCATCCAGCAGCCACTCTGGAGGCACGACTCCTTTTAAGGTACAAGTAAATTTTGACATTCCCATATTTGAGGGTCAAATAGACGCGGATGCCGTAGATAGATGGTTGAATCTGTTAGAAGGATATTTCTCGGTTCATGACTTTTCAGACCGGGAGAAGATTATTTTTGCACTCCTCAAAGCTACCCCCCATGTTAAGGACTGGTGGGAAACCTATTGTGAGAACAAGGACCAGACAGAACCCTCTCTGTTCTCGGCCGTACCAACTTGGAATTATTTTCGAGACGCCGTCAAGGAACAGTACTATCCCATGGGGAGCTATGAGGAAAAGTACATACAATGGACCACGCTGCGACAATAAAGGGATCAAGATGTGCATGAGCTGACAAATCTGTTCCATACCCTACGCACAAAGTTGGGTATCAAAGATTCAGAAAAAAATCTGGTGCTAAAGTATCGCAGTTTTCTGCACAGATACATTCAGGAGGAAATGGAGTTCCTCGACATCTCATCGCTTAGTACGGCATACCGGTATGCTACCAAGATTGAGCATAAATTCAAACAGAAGAAGCGAGACTTTGGATCTGCGAATCAAAAGCAAGGGCAAGGTGCTTCCAAACCGCAGAACAAAGGACAAAGCCAAGGCATGGCGGCTAAAGACAACTCATCAAAGCCACAAGAAAAGAACAACACCGCAAAGCCAAAGAAGGACACAGGAAAGTGGTGTGAGTTCCATAAGAGCTCCACTCATAACACAAGTGAGTGTCGAGCCAAGCAGTCGCTAGTGGCTGAGATGAGGGCTTCTGTGTCAGATGCATGATCCGACTCCGAATCAGAACCTGAAAAGGGGAATGAAAAAGGGAAACAGATTATTGATGCATAGCCCAACGCCACTATTGCCACTACAAAGATCCAGAAGGAGGAACCGGAAGATCCAGAGGAGGAGGAACGTCTCTTCCACTCCCAAATGTGGGTAAAGGGCTCCCCGGTACAGTTCATTATCGACAATGGGAGCCAAAAGAACCTCATTTCAGCAGACGCCGTGAAGCAGTTGGGCTTGCCGACCATAGCTCACCCACATCCATACACCATCGGGTGGCTTCACCAAGGACGAGATCTCTGCGTCAGTCAGCAGTGCCACCTTCCCTATAGCATCAAGCCCTTCACGGATGAGGTATTATGTGACGTTGCTCCTATTGATGTTTCTGATGTATTATTAGGACAACCATACTTGTGGAAGCATCATGCTATGTATGAGTCTCGACCTCGTGCTGTTATTATTACTTTGGGAAATAAGTTGTACAGGATACCAGAGGTGCCACCTCCTGCCGCTATCTCTTTGGTTACTGCAAAACAATGCAGTAAACTCATTTCCCAAACCAGAAAATTTGTTTTCCTGATGATCCGCCCCTAGGGCAAGAATAAGACTGTGGCCATGACCTCCAAACAGGGTTCCTCTACACAACAACAACAAATGGATAAGATTGTGGAGGAGTACGGGGACATATTCACCTCACCCATAAGGGTTCCTCTGCACTGTCAGGTCAAGCACCCGATTGATCTGACCCCAGGTGCGCCGCTACCCAATAGAACGATCTATCGGCGCTCTGTTCTGGAGAATGATGAAATCAAGAGGCAGATTCAGGAGCTCTTGCAGAAAGGTCACATCAGACCAAGTTCATCGCCCTGTGGGAGCCCGATCATGTTGGTACAGAAGAAGGATGGGACGTGGAGACTCTGTATTGACTATCGGGCGCTAAACAAGATCACTGTCCGGAATAGGTACCCAATCCCACGGATTGATGACCTTCTGGACCAACTCAAAGGTGCAAAATATTTCAGCAAGATCGACCTGAAGTCTGGGTATCACCAGGTACCAATTGAACCCTCTGATGTGTGGAAGACTGCCTTCAAAACCAAGGAAGGCCTTTTCGAATGGCTGGTCATGCCTTTCGGGTTGACGAATGCTCCCGCCACCTTCATGAGGATGATGGATGACATCTTGCGGCCATTCACCAACTCATTTGTAGTGGTGTACTTGGATGAAATTCTGATCTTCAGCCAGACTTGGGAAGAGCACCTTCACCACATCCGACAAGTCCTCCAAACACTGCGGCAACACAAGTTGTGTGCCAATTTGGAGAAGTGCAATTTTGGCATGACCCAGGTTCAATATCTGGGATACATTATTGATGAAAGGGGGGTGCATGTGGATCCAGCCAAGATCCAAGTCATTCGGGATTGGCCAGCCCCAACCACTATAATAGAGCTTCGCAGCTTTCTGGGTCTTGCTAATTTCTACCGTAGATTCGTGTTGGGATTCTCTCATATCACTTGGCCCTTGAGTCAAGTCACCAAAGGAGGAGCGAGAGAAAAATTCTTTTGGTTGGAACCTCAACAGAAGGCGTTCAAAGAATTGAAAAATCGCCTCTGTTCTGCCCCAGTGCTCACCTTACCAGACTTGCAGCAGCCGTTTGAGATCGAGACAGATGCCTCTGACTATGCTATTGGGGCAGTTCTTACTCAACAAGGACATCTAGTGGCATATCACAGTGAAACATTGTCTGAGACAGTTCGCAAGTATCCCACCTATGACAAAGAAATGTATTCCATTGTGCAAGCTTGTCGACAATGGAAGCATTACATTTTGGGGAAGGAAACAATCATCCACACGGACCACCGGCCCCTGCAGTTCATACAGACACAAGGGAAGTTGCAGAATGATCGCCATCAGAAGTGGTCCACATATCTGCAACAATTTCATTTGAACATCAAGTACAAGAAGGGTAGCACCAATAATGTTGCAGACTGCCTCAGCCGACCACCGATCATGGCGCTCACCACCGTGCACAACTCTTGTGGGCACGAGACTTCTGGTTGGCCGCTTCTCTATGAGAGTGACCCAGAATTCGGCCACACTTACAAGGCACTCTTGGGGGGTATGAAAGTTCCAAATTTTCACCTCCAAGATGAAATTTTATGTCACCTGGGACACCTTTGTGTTCCATCAAGTGAGCATGCCAAGATGATATGGGAAGCACACTACATTCGAGTCGCTAGACATTTCAAGGTCGAGAAAACAGTAGCAATACTGCAGAAGTATTTCTATTGGCCGAACCTTCGAAAGAATGTCGAGAAGCACCTCAGATCCTGCACTGCTTATGCCATCGCCAAACCGACCATCAAGAAGCAAGGCCTATGTACTCCACTACCTACCCCTAGTTGACCTTGGGAATCCATCTCCATGGATTACCTGTCGGGCCTGCCTTCTACTAAGCATGGAAATGACTGTGTTTTCGTGGTCATTGATAGATTCTCGAAGATAGCCATTATGGTGGCCTGTAAGAAGAATATCACAGCATAAGCCACTGCTAAAATATTCTTTGAATGAGTGTGGGTGCACTTTGGGATCCCACAGTCTATCATATCAGATCAAGATAGCAGGTTCCTCAACACATTTTGGTCCAGCCTCTGGTCAATGTTGGACACAAAGCTCACCAAGTCCACAGCTTTCCATCCCCAAACAGATGGCCAGACAGAGGTCATCAACAGAATGATTGTACACATTCTTTGCATGTACAATTCAAAGCATCCATACACATGGGAAGAGAGCCTCCCCTATGTACAACATAGTTATAACCGAGCTCTCCACAATTCAATTGGCCATAGCCCCTTTCAGGTGGGCTTGGGATTCCAGCCACTATGTCCCATTGACGTAGCCATGCCATTTGCAGCTGCTCAGGCCGATTCAGCTCATGTCCAGTCTGAAGTTGACAAAGCAAGTAGCTTCATCGAGGGCATTCAACACATCCACCAACAGGTTCATGATATATTGGACAGAGCCAATGCGAAGTATAAGCAACGCCATGATCAACACCGGGTGCCACACAACTTCCAGGTGGGCGACAAAGTATGGCTACATTTGCAGAAGGAGCGCCTCACTAGACCCCACCGCAAGCTTCGCCCGCTCTGATACGGGCTGTACACCGTCACCAAGGCTATAGGGAAAAATGCCTTAGAGCTCAGTATTCCACCATTCCTTGGTCTGCACCCAGTCTTCAATGTGGATCGCCTTCGTCCTTACTTCCCACCTCTACTAGACACCTCTGACATTTCAGAACAACTCACACCAACAGAGTTAAACCCAGATTGCATGGAACATGCCACCACAGATTGTATCATCAAAATGCAAATCAAGAACACTTGCCAACATAAGATCCAACTGTATCGGGTTGTCAAAGTTGGCCACTCCTGCACCAAGGAAAGTGGTTCACCAGGGACCAAGTTCAGAAAAAATTTCCTCATCTCATGGAGGAAATTAACGCAATGGGGACCATTGCTTCCTAAGGGGGGAGGAATGATCTAGGTGGATATTGGTGGTCACCCATCTATTCCACTTGGGGCCCCACCATTTTCTCTTTCAGTTTTTTAGTTTCGGCACAACTTACTATTTTTAGCAGTTTTTCGGGTCCTAAACTTCTGGAGCCGTTTTGAGGCCCTAAACGACGTTTTTTGGGAAAACGGAGAGCAACATGGGTCTATGGATCGATGTTTCTCATTCAAAATTTGTATTCCTCAGATAGATATTTCTAACGAGGTATGGTACGCGTCAAACGGAGATCGTACGCCAAAGTTACGCCCCTCGGAAGTTGAAACACCAATTTACCCAAACGGGGCCCATAGTTTTGGCGCTTCATCTCCTAGGGTTAGGGTTTTGGCTATTTAGGATTTACCATTGTTTCTAAATAATAAATAGGCCCTCGAGCCTCATTGTAACTCAGTTCAGAGGCCTGTAGCCCCCACATCTCTTCTTAGAGATAGCTACCAACCCCTAGCTAGTTTTATTTCCTTTCTATCTGTAAGCAAATTTCTGTTCTTTGATATTAATGAAATGAAGTGTTATTTCCGCTGCATCTATGTATTTATGGTTATATGTTTATTCTGTTGCGTTCCTGCATAAATCCGGATCACACGAGGTGCTTGTTTCAGCCCATACAATGCTCTTTTGAGCCTACACACATGCTACTCGTTGCTGAATATATCGAAACCTTCGGGCTACTCTATGTACACCTCCTCCTCAATGACTTTGTTGAGGAACGCAGTCTTCACATCCATCTGATGAATGTGCCACCCCATCTATGCTGAGAGAGCCAGGATGCTCCGTATGGAAGAATACCTTGCGACAGGTGCAAAGGTTTCCTCATAGTCGATCCACTCAATCTGTGAGAAGCCCCGGGCAACAAATCTTGCCTTGTACTTCTCGACGCTCCCGTCAGCAGCTTGCTTCACTTTGTAGATCCATCTCGAACCTACCACTGATTTCCCTTCCGGCATTGGGAAAATCTCCCATGCACTTTTTCTAACAATAGAATCATACTCTTCCACCATGGCATCTAACCATGCAGGGTCCTCCACAGCTTCCTCAAAAGAGGATGGTTTTGTCACTATACACTTGCTCATCAGAGCCATGTATCCAGTATATTGGTCAGGTGACTGTCTCTGTCTGCACTGTGATGTAGGTGCTCCTACAATCTTCTCTGCATCCTGATTCAGTCGCTCAGCTTCTGTAGTGCGCTTCTGTCCTTTGATGGTTGGCGTTGCATGAGTGGTTTCTTCCACTCCATGAACCTCCTCTTGTGGCTGATCCACATCCTGAGGCTCATCCTTAGGATCTAATAGCTCCTCATCTACATGCAAGTGTGGCTCCCTCTCAAGCGAACACTTCATGGCTTTCTCCTCATGAAATTTGATATCCCGTCGCACAACAGTCTTCCGACTGTCTGGCAAATACACACGATAGTTGTGGGGTGTTTTTGTGTACCCCAAAAATATCCCAACCTATGTGGTCAGCTCCAGCTTCTTCCTAGCATCCTTCGTCACATGAATGTAAACAGGTGAGCCAAAAATATTCAAATGAGAAATATCAGGCCTCTTACCAAAAAACTCCTCCTCGGGTGTACTCATGCCAAGTATCCTGTGAGGAAAACGGTTTTGCACATAAACCGCAGTGTTGCATGCCTCAGCCCACAAGTGTATGGGAAGGCCCTGATCATGCAACATCGCCTGTGTATTACCCATGATCGTTCTGTTCTTTCGCTTCACGACCCCATTCTTTTGTGGGTTATGAGGCGCTATGAGCTCTCTTCAAATTCCTTTTGTGCTGCAAAAGTCCTTGAATTTGCCAGAGATGAATTCACTACCATTGTCGCTCCTAAGAGCCTTCACGTGCTTCCCCGACTCTTTCTCCACCAGTTCCTTGAACTCATAGAACTTTGAGAATGTCTCGCTCTTATTCTGCATGAAGAAGATCCAACACTTACGAGAAAATTCATCAACAAATATCACATAGTACCTATGCTTTGCTGTTGAAGCTACTGAGAAAGGTCCACACATGTCTATGTGAATTCTCTCAAGGATCATCGTGGCACGACTATCCTTCTCATGAAAGGTGGCTTTCACAAATTTTACCAAAGTACATCCCTTGCACTAATCTGACTACGCAAGTGTACCTTTGGGAAGCCAGGTAGAAATATTCTGCAAAATTTTCGAAGCACCATGGTGAAGATGGCCCAATCTCCTGTGCCATAGCTCACCCTCATCTCGGCTCACCACTCCTTCTGCCTTGCCTGCCATTTCTGTGCAACCATCTACCTGCAACTGATAAAGGTTCTTAACTCGAACCCCTATTCTTCGGGTTTCACCAGTTTCCTTACTGCGCAGGAAAGCCTTTCCCTCGCTAAAGACAACATCATATCCCATGTCTTCCAACATGGCCACATAGATCAGATTCTTCTTCAATCCTGGAAAATGCATGACATCCTTAAATATGAAAGGTTTACCAGACTCCCTCTCAAAGGAAATGGTCTCGATACCAGTCACACTGTATCTATCATCATCCGCCATCTCGATGTGCACTCCAAGATCCTTCTCATCCAGATCAATGAAAAAATATTTGTCTCCGATCATATGAAAAGACGCACCACTGTCAAGAAACCACACTAATCCCATCATAATTGAAACTAAGCATGCGATTAGCGAAAAATCCAGCTCAAAATGTGAGGCTAAGGCCTCTCCAGCTATAGATCCAACAACCTGCTTATTTTTCTTCTTTTGTGGACAATTAGTGGCGTAATGTCTGTGTTGGTGACAGTGGAAGCACTTCACCTTGGACATGTCCTACTTCTTGCCTTTCGCACCAGATTGAGAAGTATTTTTCTTGCTCTTCCCCTTCCTTGCTTTGGTAGCCAAAGCGGAATTTTCTTCATCTTCATTCTTCAATGAAGATCCATCCCTGGTACTCCGCCTTATCTCCTCCTGCACAAGATCAGACCAAAGTCGCTTCCATCCCGACAATTTCTCCTGACCATTGACAGAGTCCTCATAGGAATGCCAACTCTTCAGAAGCCCAAGGAGAGCCAATCTCACCAAGTCCTCTTCATCTACAGTAACCTCCACACTTCCCATCTCATCCCTGCACTGGAAAAACTTCGTGAGGTACTTGGGTATACTCTCGCCCTTCTCCATTTTTATTTTCCTGAGCTTATTCTTGAGCGCCAACTTCCTCTGGTCGCTCTTGATTTGGAAAAAGTCTTTTAAAGCTTTCCAGATCAAGAATGGAGAAGATTTACCATGAAGGCTAGACACTATGTGATCCTTCACACCCTCCAACAAAATCCTTCGACATTTTGCTGTCTTCTTTTGCCATGCGTCAAGTGCGGCAGCATCGCTAGAAGAAGGTTTTGGAATTTCTGCATCTATGAACTCCTTCAACCCATTATCCTCTAGCACCGCCTCCATCCTGTCCTTCCATGAAATATAATTCGAGTTTCCCTCAAGGGCATACTCCAATCGCAATCCGTTGAAAGACATCTCAACTTCGACACCAAGAAAACACTATTGCAAATTCGAATTCCACCAGCACAAAACTCAACCGCTTCAATGCTTTTGAAATTGCTCCAATGATCAAATATCGCTCCGATACCATGTAGAAATTATATAACTGATATGTTATATGTCTAATATTCTCCCGATCATACACTTTTTGACTTCATGCACAATACAAAATCTATTCCACCATTGATCATCATATGCGGAAATTAAATCAATTGCATGCACACATTAAAACCATAAAAATTCACACACATTAACACAGTGATTTATGGGAAAGCTTAAAGCTTAAAACCCCCAAATATATGTATAATATATGTCATAGAGATTGTGTAACAATCATAATACAAAGCTTAGCACAAGCTCTCAGTATCTCCAATCGCTACACACTAATCAGGTCCTGATCTAGAAAATCCATGCACCGATCCACTGCTACTTGCTAGCCTGCCTCTACTGCGCAATCCCTGCTGAATATGGGTTCTGAATGAGTTTGAATCCACCTGAATTTCACTGTGCAATCCTCATTGGCATCTCCATCAATGTGTGGTGCAAACTCATGCACTAGTATAGTCACAACTGATAGTCACACTGCTCTTTCACCTATCTCTCCACTGGTCTCCACTCAAACTGTCCATGCACTATAGTTAATTGATGTATTATTCAGTTTATTAATGAGTTAATATTTAGTGAATTAATTATTAATTAATTCACACCACTCTCACTAGTGTATCAATCAGTTAGACTAGATACAACTAGCTCAACTCTGTCTAACTGAGTTAAACTGAACACAACTCCACCAACTATCTCAATAACTCCACCAAACTCTGTCACATGAGTTATAACTGAAGTCTCCATGCAATAGCTCCACTTAACCCTCAGGAATAGTGTAATTCCTTCTGTCAGCTCATGTGCCACATCTGTGCACTTAACTGAAGTGCTCCAAGAGAATAAGATAATGTTTATAGTCCAAATATTATTAGGAGCTAATAATATTCGACATATCTATTTTTAGACTGGCAATCTAAAAATAGATTCCACCCAATATGTCTAAAAATAGAAGTCCATATATTTTTCCAACTTGACCAACCATCCACAAATAGCATCCTGCAACTCATAGAACATGATCCATATGTCTAAAAATAGACATAGTCTAAAAAATAGACTTTGCGCCAAAAATAGCCTGCGGGCCCACTTAGTGAAGGCGACTTCTTTCCACTAAGCTCATCATCTTGTTGCAATCTCAACATAAATCTTAGTATCAGATGATGAAAATGAAACTTCCTCCCTATATGTGACTCTCTTCTCATTTTTCATTCTAGCTCTTTTGGAAATCATATTGGCTTCTACACTTACTACACCCCTCTGCATATCTTCTAACGTGAGAGGGTCCCTTTCTCTTAGTTGGTAAGCCATTTCGAAGTCAAACCCATCAGGAAACTTCATTAGAGCTAGACCTTGTGGAGGTTTCATGTGTGTGGGGAGGGCATTGTATACACTATTAAACCTAGTGCAGTGTTCTTGGACACACTCTCCAACATTCCTCTTAATTTTTTCATATTATGATAAGATTTAGAGAGGGTTTTTCTTGACTTCCCATTTGTTTAAGAATAGTTGATGAAAAGCAGGGAGGTCATTTATACTATTAGGGGTTAGACCTTTAAACTATTTTCTTGCCTCTCCCCCTAAAATTTGAGCAAACATTATGAGTTTAATAGTTTCATTGTCTATTTCTTGTCTGTCAAAGTAGTCATTCATCTTAACCACATTTTTTTGAGAAGTAGTAGAACTATTGGCATCATATAAAGGAATATTGGACTGATAGTCCTGTGGTATAACAACTAAAGGCAATGGTAGAACTAGTGGAGCATACCATGTTGCCATGATCTATGGTTGGGGAAACAAAGGAGGGTTAATAAGTGGAGGAAGGTGAACAATGGGAGATGGAGTTAGTATAACAGGATTCTGTTGTAAGGTGGATGGGTCTAAAACTATGTGGGTTATCCAACTCTAAGATCTAGTCCTAGACAAGCTTTATTCTAGGGGTGAGTAAGAGATGATATTCTGCAAGTCTTTGAGGTTTTCAGGTAGGGAACTTGATTTGTGGGTAGGTCTACTAATATTTTGGATTTTGGTTCTAGGAGACTTCCTAAGGATTTTTTCAGGATTTTCAACTATTGCAGAAGGATTTGGGTTAGGATGGGATCCGATACAGATTCTTCTAGAAGCCAGAATTTGGACCAAATATTCAGAAAGGTTGATAGCTTATAACAGTTTTTGAAAAACAAACTGATATGTGAAAGAAAAACTTAATCCAAAAAGTATTCTTGACTGGGTTCTGTTTGAGGTTTGATGATAAAGTAATTTTTCCCAGTGGAGTCTATAGAGAACCAGTGGAGTCAACAGGCCTACTGAAAACTAGTGGAGTCACCAGGTGGAGAGTTTTTAATTTTTTTTTATGGTTGGCTGCTGTCCACCACCAACAACCAGATACCATTCTTGGCTAACACTTGATTCATCTAAGTTTGCAAGGGTTTTTATGAGTTCTTAAGGAATATTTAAGCTGTTAATTACTCATTTCCCCAGTATGGTCGCCACTATGTTAGCTCCCCATGATTTGCAAGATTGGCAAGAAAAAATCTGCAGGGAACAACATCAAACCACTTTGGAGTCTAAGGACCTAGCCTTCCTGGACCCAGAGAGGGCTCTCTCTATGTATGTGTTTGTAAATGATATATCTTTATGCTTTTGTTTTCTGATTTTAGGCTAGATATGGAGTTCTTAGGACTATTTTTTTTGTTTGATTGGTTGATAGTTTAATGGTGTGATTAATTGATGGAGTGTTTCAGTTGAGTAGGTAGACTGTGAGAATCATTAATCCATTGGGCTATGGAGTCATAAAAGGATTTAATTTTTCATAAACTCTGCAAGGGTTTTCATAGGGAGAGCTAACTATATAAAGTGGATCTCTTAGATTAGATGAAATATGAAATGATAGTAATTTGTGAAAACAGTAAAACTAAAGGGCAATTAAGAATCCTTTAACTCTACTTCAACAAGAAAAGCCTTTTAGGTAATCGTTTGAGACAAACCAAAGGACAAGGAAATCCATAGACTTCTTTGGCCAGACTCTAATAAGAAAACCTTTAAGACAAAAATCCAGCAATCCTCGAATTACTTTCAGACAAAGAAAGCATTTAAGATTAATAGTTAGTATAATTAAAGAACAATTAAGAATTCTCTAATCAACCAAAAATACCTTTGCAGCTATAGTTCGAGACAGACCAAAGGACAAGAAATACCGTAGACTTCTTTGGCTGGACTCTAGTAAGTAAACTTCAAAGAAAGGCCTTTAAAACAATATTTCATGAAAGACCAAAGGACATGGCATACCATAGAATTCTTTGGTTGTACTCTACTGAATTAGTTTCAAGGAAACAAGCTAGGTGGAACTAGAGAGAAATTAAGAATTCTCTAATCAGACCTTGCAAAAGAAAACATTGAGATAAAGAAAGCAGATAGAATCAGGGTGCCAAGACAACATATCCTAATCTAAAATTTATGTTCCTTTATCATAGAAATAATGGAAAACAGAAGGAAAAAGTTTGACAAAGAAGGATAACTTCACCATTAACATAGCTCAAGAATCCTGTGAACATGCTTGTATTACTGATGTTCAAAACAACTAAAATACTCCAGTCCAACAAATCTCTGTAACTCAGAGTTTTCTCAAATCCAGCCTAGCAGCTCATTAATTGTCTCAACAACTATCAATCCACCAAACAATCAACACTAAAGATGAATAATACATGCAGTATTTATCTGCAAAATGAGGAGGTGATCCTAAGCGGGGTTTTAGATTTGTATTTATTATAGAGTTTAATGAAATTTTGACCTTTGAGACCATGAAAGCCCCAAGGAAAAATATCTGTGACTGACTCACTATAACAATAACTTCTAGCTTAACTGCTGAGCTAACTTTCGGATATGTTTGACTTTAAGGCTTTCTCATTAAATTTTTCAATAACTTCTAAATAGTTGAGAAATATCTCTGATTGTTGTAATAACTATGATTGCCTTTATTGAAGTGAAATGAGGCTGTAGGTGTCCAAAGTGTGTATGAGAGGTAATTGTTGTTTTAATTTAGCATTTGAATCTGTCTATTGTGTTAATATTTTCTTGATTTGTCCTTTAAAATTTGTTTTAGCCTTTTAAGCTTGGATTTTTCTCTTGTTGATTGTCTTGCTGTATTCTCCTTTAATTCGGCTTTCTAAGCTTTGTCTTTAATCCTTGCATTCTAATCTTGCTTTCATCTTTGACCTTTGATTTAGACTTTTAATCCTTTTTTCCTTTGTCTGCTTGGTGACTGTGTTTATGTATTTTCCCTTTATCTCTGCGCATCTACTGTACACCTTTTTATTTCTTCACCCTGTCTCTATGGATAATCCTTGTTGTTTTTAGAGGATTCACATAATCATCAATGGTCATGATCCATTGATGTTTATGCTGATCCTACGCCCTTGCTCCCTTTAAGTGTACAAATGAACTGGATCGTAATCTAGAGCATTCACTTAAACCATTTTTGGACTTTGGAATTCCATTCAGGCATTGATATCTCGTTCACCTACACGGGAGGGGATTCTGCGTTTATTTGTACTTTTCAGGATTTTTGGACGTGTTGCTGGGGTTCATGGTGGCTGCAGGGCTTCGTCGTAAAGGCACAGGCCTTTGGAGCGTTTGAATCAGGCAGTGGTATCATATTTTGGCAGGAGGGAGAAAGGCATTTTTCACGCGGAGCGAAGGTGTTAAGCAGGTTCGGGTGGATGGATGAGATTCCATTGAACAGGTGCCACATGGTGGATCGTACAAGCAGTAAAACCACCCATTTCATGAAATTTTGAGTGGTTATCCCTCGGGCTTTTGGATGCATGATACGTGATGGGGACTGTTGGATCTTAAAGGGTAGAGATCAACGGTGGTCGGGGTGAATGGAGCGGTGGATAAGTGGAAGAGGGTGGGGCCCAAAAGGATACATGGTGTAGGTTTTATCGTATAGCAGGGTTTGGTATAATGCGGGGCCTGGGGGTTAATAAAATAACTGGAGGCGCTTATCATAAGGGCAAGGGGTATGGTTATATGAGCGGGGGGTTCAAAAATACATAGAGGTCGGGATTTTTAATTCAAAAATAGAGTTTTGGTTAAAATATGGGTCTCGAATAGAAAAATATTTGTTTTTTTAAAACAATGTAAAAAGGACTTTTTACATTGTTTTAATAAAGTAAGGGAAAGTGATGAAGGTGAAGGGGTGAATGGGGTTTTTAGAAATGAAATTGGATCTTTGGGTAGAGGAAGAAAAGGCGAGAATGAGATGGTTAAGTTCAAACATGAGTTTTTCAGAGCAGGAGGGAAATTTAGAGAAGGAAGAATGATATATAGTGAAAAAGGTTTCATGAAGATAATGAAGGAAGTGAGGTTTTTGAAGATAGTTGATAGTCAAGGAATGCTATCTTCAGTAGATTGTTGAAAATCCATAGTCACCTAATGATACTGTGAATACAGGAGACTAACACTCTTCCTGACAGGTGCTGACCCTATCATTCATCAATGTAAGATGGAGCTATCTTCTGAGATTGAGATGAAAGACCTAGGACTGATGCACTACTTCCTACGCTTGGAGGTTTGGCAGAGTCTAGGCGAGATTTTCCTTTTTGAAGGAAAATATGTCGTGAAGCTTCTATAGGGATTTGGTATGGTGGACTATAAGTCTGTGTCGATACTGATGGAACTCAACTTTGAGAAGTTGAGTGGAATTGCTGCTGGGCCTGTGCTAGAAAATCCTACCGAGTATCGATAAATCATGGGGGCACTGATGTTCTTAGTGAACTCCTGCCCAGACGTATGTTTTGCAGTGAACACTTTGAGTCAACATTTGGTTGATCCTTATCACATTCACTGGATTGGTGCCAAAAATTTGTTGAGATATATTTGGGGCACAATCAACCATGGTTTGAGATACACTACTGGGAGTTTGAGACTCCATGGATATACTAATGTAGATTGGGTTGGCAGTGTGGTGGATCGCAAGAGCACATCTGGATGTTGCTTCACCTTGGGTTTTGCTTCAATATCTTGGATGAGCAGGAAGAAGAAGTTAGTGGCTTTGAGCATCATTGAGGTTGAATACATTATAGCGAGTATGGTTTGTTGTGAAGCTATTTGGTTGCGAAAGCTCTTCAGTGAGTTGTTTGTGTTGAGATTGCAACAAGATGATGAGCTTAGTGGAAAGGAGTCGCCTTCACTAAGTGGGCCCGTAGGCTATTTTTGGTGCAAAGTCTATTTTTAGACATATGGATCATGTTCTATGAGTTGCAGGATGCTATTTGTGGATGGTTGGTCAAGTCGGAAAAAAATAGATGGACTTCTATTTTTAGACCTATTGGGCGGAATCTATTTTTAGATTGCCAGTCTTAAAATAGATATGTCGAATATTATTAGCTCTTAATAATATTTGGACTCTAAACATTATCTTATTCTCTTGGAGCACTTCAGTTAAGTGCACAGATGTGGCACAGGAGCTGACAGAAGGAATTACGCTATTCCGGAGGGTTAAGTGGAGCTATTGCATGGATACTTCAGTTAGAACTCATGTGACAGAGTTTGGTGGAGTTGATTGAGGAAGTTAATGGAGTTGTGTTCAGTTTAACTAATCTAAACATAGTTGAGCTAGTTGTATCTAGTCTAACTGATTGATAGACTAGTGAGAGTGGTGTGAATTAATTATTAATTAATTCACTAATTATAAACTCATTAATCAACTAAAGAATACATCATTTAACTTCAGTGCATGGACAGTTTCAGTGGAGACCAGTGAAGAGGTAGGTGAAAGAGCAGTGTGACTATCAGTTGTGACTATACTGGTGCATGAGTTTGCACCACACATTGATGGAGATGCCAATGAGGATTGCACAGTGCATACCAGGTGGATTCGAACTTGGATTGGGCCATTATTCATCTTGGATTGCGCAGTAGAGGTAGGCCAACAGGTGGAGCAGATTGGAGCATGTGTTTTGCTAGATCTGAGCTTGTGTAGTGTGTAACAATTGGAGATTGTACTGAGAGCTTGTGAGGAGTTTGTACAATGATTGTTACATGATATCTATCATTATAATATACAGATATTTGGGGGTTTTCAACTTTAAGCTTTCCCATAAATACTGTGTTTATATGTGTGATTGTTTATGGTTTTAATGTGCGCATGCGATTGTTTATATTTCCGCAATTAATGATCAATGGTAGAAGAGGTTATGTATTATGCATGAAGCTCAAATAGTGTGTGATCAGGATAATATCGGTGAATAATTTAACAGTTATTCAAATTTCTACATGGTATCGGAGCAATATTGATCATTGGAGCAATTGCAAAACATTGAAGCGGTTGAGTTTTGTGCTGGTGGAATTCGAATTTGCAGCAGTGTTTTCTTGATGTCGAAGTTGAGATGTCTTTCAACGGATTTAGATTGGAGTATGCCCTTGAGGGAAGCTCGAATTATATTGCATGGAAGGACAGGATGGAGGTGGTGCTGGATGATAATGGGTTGAAGGAGTTCATAGATGCTGAAGTTCCAAATCCTACTTCTAGCGATGCTGCTGTACTTGAGGCATGGCAAAAGAAGACAACAAAGTGTCGAAGGATTCTATTGGAAGGTGTGAAGGATCACATAGTGTCCAGCCTTCATGGTAAGGCTTCTCCATTCTTGATGTGGAAATATTTGACAGATTTATTCCAAAGCAAGAGCGACCAGAGGAAGTTGGTGCTCAAGGACAAACTCAGGAACATAAAGATGGAGAAAGGCGATAGTATACCGAAGTACCTCACGAAGTTCATCCAATGCAGGGATGAGCTGGGAAGTGTGGGGGTGACTGTAGATGATGAGGACTTGGTGAGCTTGGCTTTCCTTGGGCTTCCGAAGAGTTGGCATTCCTATCAGGACTCTATCAATGGTCGGGAGAAATTGCCAAGATGGGAGTGACTTTGGTCGGATCTTATGCAAGAGGAGATAAGGCGGAGTACCAGGGACAAATCTTCATCAAAGAAATCTGATGAAGAGAATTGTTCTTTGGCTACCAAATAAAAGAAGGGGAAGAGCAAGAAATCTTCTCATTCCGGTGCGAAAGGCAAGAAGCAGGACATGTCCAAGGTGAAGTGCTTTCACTGTCACCAACACGGACATTATGCCACAAATTGTCTGTGAGAAGAAGAAAATAAGCGATTTCTGTGGATCTGCGGTGGAGGGCCTTAGCCTCGCGAGTTGAGATGGATTTTTCCTGATCGCATGCTTGGTCTCAAGTGTGATGGGTTTAGTGTGGTTTCTTGATAGTGGTGTGTCTTTTCACATGACAGGAGATCGAGATTTGTTTACTGATCTGGATGAGAAAGATCTTGGAGTGCACATTGAGATGGGCGATGATGGTACATATAGTGCGACCGGTATCAGTACCATTTCCTTTGAGATGGATTCTGGTAAACCCTTCATATTGAAGGAAGTGATGCATGTTCCGGGATTGAAGAAGAATCTTATCTTTGTGGCGATGTTAGAAGACAAGGGATATGATGTTGTCTTTAGCGAGGGAAAGGCTTTCCTGCGCAGTAAGGCAACTGGTGAGACCTGGAGGATAGGGGTTCGAGTTAAGAACCTTTATCAATTGCAGGTAGATGGCTACGCAGCAATGGCAGGCAAGGCAGAAAGAGTGGTGAGCCGAGATGATGGTGAGTTGTGGCACCGGAGATTGGGCCACCTTCACCATGGAGCTTGGAAGATACTGCAGCATATTTCTACTGGGCTTCCTAAAGGCGCTCTTGCGCAGTCAGATCAGTGCAAGGGGTGTACCTTGGGAAAATTTGTGAAAGCCACCTTACACAAGAAGGATAGTCGCGCCACGACGATCCTTGAGAGAATTCACATAGACGTGTGTGGATCTTTCTCAGCAGCTTCGACAACAAAGCACAGGTACTATGTGATCTTTGTTGATGATTTTTCTCAGAAGTGCTGGATCTTCTTCATGCAGAAGAAGAGAGAGACATACTCAAAGTTCTGTGAGTTCAAGGCGCTGGTTGAGAAAGAATCAAGAAAGCAGGTGAAGGCTCTTAGGAGCGACAATGGTGGTGAATTCATCTCTGGCGAATTCAAGGACTTTTGCAGCATAGAAGGAATTCGAAGAGAGCTCATAGCGTTTGCCGCTCACCTTGATAGAAGCAGAGATTCTGCGAGCGGAGAGAAGAAACGGAGAATGATCGTGGAGTGTTGCACGGGCGATGTTGCATGATCAGGGCCTACCCATTCACTTGTAACGACGAAAGGCATGCAATCTTTGCCGGTATATGCGAGAACCGTTGTCCTCACAAGATGCTTGGCATGAGTGCACCCGAGGAGGCATTTTCTGGTAAGAGGCCTGATATTTCTCATTTGAGGATTTTGGTTCACTTTTTTACATTCATGTGACGAAGGATGCCAGGAAGAAGCTAGAGATGACTGCAGAGGTTGGGATATTTGTGGGGTACACTAATACACCCCACAACTATCGTGTGTATTTTCCAGACAGTCGCAAGACTGTTGTGCAACGGGATATCAAATTTTAGGAGGAGAAAGCCATGAAGTGTTCGCTTGAGAGGGAGCCACACTTTCATGTAGATGAGGAGCTATTAGTTCCTAAAGATGAGCCTCAGGATGTGGATCAGCCACAAGAGGAGGTTCATGGAGTGGAAGAGACCACTCAGACAACGCCAACCATCTGAGGGCAGAAGCACACTACAGAAGCTGAGCGACTAGCTCAAGATGCAGAGAAGGTTGTAGGACCACCTACATCACAACGCAGACAGAGACAGTCACCTGACCGGTATACTGGATACATGGCTCTTATGAGCAAGTGTATCGTGACAGAGCCATCCTCTTTCGAGGAAGCTGTGGAGGACCCCGCATGGGTAGATGCCATGGTGGAAGAGTATGATTTGATTGTCAGAAACAGTGCATGGGAGATTGTCCCGAGACCGGAGGGGAAATCAGTGGTGGGTTCGAGATGGATCTACAAAGTGAAGTAGGCAGCTGACGGGAGTGTGGAGAAGTACAAGGAAAGATTTGTTGCCCGAGGCTTTTCACAGATAGAGGGGATCGATTATGAGGAGACCTTTGCACATGTCGCAAGGTATTCTTCCATACGGACGATTCTTGCTCTCTCAGCGCAGATGGGGTGGCACATTCATCAGATGGATGTGAAGACTGCATTCCTCAACGGAGTCATTGAGGAGGAGGTGTACATAGAGCAGCCCGAAGGTTTCGATATCTTCAGCAGCGATTCACATGTGTGCAGGCTCAAGAGAGCGCTGTATGGGTTGAAACAAACATCTCGTGCTTGGTACACACGGATAGATAGTTATTTCACCAGACTTGGATTCTCCAAGAGTGAGGTGGATCCTAACCTATACCAGATTGTGGTGGAGGGTAAGTTGTTGATCATTGTACTTTATGTAGATGATTTTATTTTGACAGGTGATGAGCTATTGATACTCTCATGCAAGGAGGATCTTGCAAAAGAGTTTGAGATGAAGGACTTGGGCCTCCTTCATTATTTCCTGGGATTGGAAATTTGGCAGCGCAGTGGTGGACTGTTTGTTTCTCAGGGTAAGTATGCCCGGGAGATACTGGAGAAGTTCAACATGCATGGCTGCAAGCCTGTTGATACTCCTCTTCCTGGTGGTTGGAAGAAGGAGGATGCTACTTCGGCGGAGGTAGTGGATGCCACTGTTTATCGACAGTTGGTGGGGTCGCTTATGTATCTGGTCAATACACGACCCGACATATGCTATGCTGTTAACTAGCTTTCACAAGCTATGGTTAAGCCTACCAAGCTCTACTGGAAGGCAGGCAAGCATGTATTGAGATATCTCAGAGGCACATCGGGATATGGATTATGGTACAGACAGTCGGATGAGGTGAGGCTATGTGGCTTCACGGATGCAGATTGGGTAGGGAGCCCAATGGACAGAAAGAGCACATCTGGAGGGACTTTCAGTATCGGGTCGACAACATTTTCTTGGTACAGCAGGAAGCAGAGATCCGTGGCACTCAGTTCAGCAGAGGCCGAGTATATGGCAGCGAGTTTGGCTGCATGCGAGGCTATATGGATGAGGAAGATCCTAGTCGGGTTGTTCGGTTCACACTTAGATCCTACTGTGATATATTGTGATAATCAGAGTTGCATCAAACTCTCGGTTAATCCAGTATTTCATGATAGATCTAAACACATTGACATCTGGTATCATCATATCAGAGATTGTGTGCAGCAGAAGGTCATGTTACTTTCATACATTCCTATGGAGGATCAGGATGCTGATATCTTGACGAAGGCGCTCACCGGGAGAAAATTCGAATACCACAGGGGCAGGATAGGGGTTGCAGATAATCCATATCTTGTTGAGAGGGAGTGTTGAGATTGCAACAAGATGATGAGCTTAGTGGAAAGAAGTCGCCTTCACTAAGTGGGCCCGCAGGCTATTTTTGGCGCAAAGTCTATTTTTAGACTATGTCTATTTTTAGACATATAGATCATGTTCTATGAGTTGCAGGATGCTATTTGTGGATGGTTGGTCAAGTCGGAAAAAATAGATGGACTTCTATTTTTAGACATATTGGGAAGAATCTATTTTTAGATTGCCAGTCTAAAAATAGATATGTTAAATATTATTAGCTCTTAATAATATTTGGACTCTAAACATTATCTTATTCTCTTGGAGCACTTCAGTTAAGTGCACAGATGTGGCACAGGAGCTGACAGAAGGAATTATGCTATTCATGAGGGTTAAGTGGAGCTATTGCATGGATACTTTAGTTAGAACTCATGTGACAGAGTTTGGTGGAGTTGATTGAGGAAGTTAGTGGAGTTGTATTCAGTTTAACTAATCTAAACATAGTTGAGCTATTTGTATCTAGTTTAACTGATTGATACAATTAGTGTGAGTGGTGTGAATTAATTATTAATTAATTCACTAATTATAAACTCATTAATCAACTAAAGAATACATCAGTTAACTTCAGTGCATGGACAGTTTCAGTGGAGACTAGTGCAAAGATAGGTGAAAGGGCAAGTGTGACTATCAGTTGTGACTATAAGTGATGCATGGTTTGCATCCAACACTTAGTAGAGATGCCTATAAAGATTGCGTGGGGCATACCCGGAGGATTCAAACTTCAGATTGGGCCATTCTTATCTTAGTTGCGCGGTAGAGGTAGGCTAGCAGGTGGGAGTAGATTGGAGCATGTGTTTTGCTAGATCGAGCTTGTGTAGTGTGTAACAATTGGAGATTGTATTGAGAGCTTGTGAGGAGTACGGCCTGTGGTGGTACATGATCTCTATCATTATAATATACGAGATAGTTGGGGTTTTATTTTAAGCTTTCCCATAAATCTTGTGTTTATATGTGTGATTGTTTATGGTTTTAATGTGCGCATGCGTGTGTTTATTTCCGCAATTAATGATCAATGGTAGAAGAGGTTATGTATTATGCATGAAGCTCAAATAGTGTGTGATCAGGATAATCTCGGTGAATAATTTAACAGTTATTCAAATTTCTACAGTTTGGGCATGTGCTAGATACCACCTTTATCCTTTGTGATAACCATAGTGGGATTCGCCTTCCTGAGAATCCCATTTTCCACGATCGATCCAAGCATATTGATATCAGGTACCACTTTATCCAGGATATGGTAGAGTGAGGCACTGTAAGGCTCGATCATATAGGAACTGATGAGCAGGTCACATATATTCTCACAAAGCCCCTGGGGAAGGTCAAGTTCCTAAAATTTTGTGAGAAGCTTGGAATCGTGGAAAGACCTTATTCTTAGGGTTATGCTTGAGTTGGACTATGAGCTCTGGGACCTCCAGGGGGCTTGGGGATAGCTTCTTGGAGATACAAGCACATACAGGGCTAGGCTTGCCGAACCTTGTTGTGCTTCTGCCCCACCATTATGATATTGAGTTGGTTCACCTCTCTTCAATCTATGCCCCACACACATCCTACCCATGGAGTTTCAGACTCATGGAGAGTACCTCTCATTTGGCCAATGAAGTAGGAAATGTGGATAGAGACCAATAGAAAGATCGATGGATGCATCAAATACTTCTGTACTCTCTATGTCTAGGATGACACATGTCCAACACCTTGATCTGGGATCAAGTATGATGAGGTTCTTACCTCTAAACTGACTTCGGGTTAGTAAACTAACTTCGGGTTAGTATGAGACTCTTTTTGAGTCCAAGAGAGGTTTTTACCTCTAAGATAACTCCGGATCACCTGAGTGTGATGTATTTGTGACTCATCTTTTGTTCTATCTGAGAATGAGAGAGAAAAAAAAATTATGGTAGGATGACGCACGATGTTTGGTAAAAGTACACGATGTTACTGATGGATGGCACTTGTGGAAAGATGGAGTTCTCCCTAGTTGAGAGGGAGTGTTAATTTTGGGCAAATAGGTCCAAAATCCATGTTGCACTACTCATATGAAGATGTTCAGTTGGATTCCTATTTCGGAGAGGTGCAATATTGATCTAAAAATCATCTTGATCAAATGAGGAGAACATTTACTTTGAATTGATTTTCCACATGTTCAAGGTCAGCGAGATTTGTAATGTAGGATCACATGCCTCATAGATGTGTCACACACCCTTGTTGATGGATAAAAATTGGAGAGACTTGGAGGTCATTTCATCATCAACTTATCACACATTCTCTCATTGTGATCTGATTGGTTTGATAGCATTTGGAGGCTTTTTTATCCTCACATGTGTGGAGCGTATCTGCTATGTTTTGCATATTTATTTAGGGCCTTTTTACTGCAGTGTTGGCCAGAATTGACCATGGTCAACCCTTGGTCGTTTGACCTCCAAATTTTGCCAAAAATTCGATTTTAGGAGGCCATACTATTGGGCACAAAAATCGAGGAATTCTGAGCTGTTTGACCGAAGCCCTAATCTACTGTGTTGACTTTGGGTTGACTAGCACTGACTTGTGATGAGTTACCTTTGAAGGCTGTGGGTATGAAACATGGAAGATTGGCTGACCAAGAAAGACTTTGCTGTTTGAAGCATCCTGCTGACTGCCGTAACGCAACAATATCTCATATCTTTGTTGGACAAAAGGAATTGTTAATCTAATCTATATTTTTCTTGTCTTTTATTGACCTATTATTATGTTCTATCATAATTTTACTTTCATGTTTATGTGATTGCTATTTTGTATTGGGCCTAAGAAATATTGAAGTAAAAGTGCATCAAGCATAGAACACTATGGTTATCTAAATTTAACACTCCATCTGTAAGTCATGTCAGTTTGGCAAACAAACTAGGACCCATTTCAAGAAAAAAGAGTTCTCCTCATCCACACCTCTGGAGCTCGTTCACACAAACATTTGTGGCCAAACTAGAATAAAGACCTTAAAAGGGGAAAGGTAGTTCATGTTTCTCATTGATGATTTCAAGAAAGGCACTTGGGTTATGCTTCTAAAATAAAAATCGGAAGCATTCAAGCATTTCAAGAAGTTTAAGGCTCAAGTAGAAAATGAGAAAGACTTAAAGATAAAATTCTTAATATTAGACAGAGGAGAGAGTACATATTAGGAGAGTTTGAGGAATTCTGTGAAGAGTATGGAATTAGAAGGTAGTACTCTATGGAAAATCCTCCACAACAAAATGGAGTGGTGGGGAGGAAGAACAAGATGGTCCAGGATATGGCCAGAGCAATGTTGGATGAAGCAGTCGTATCACACATATTTTGGGGAGAAGTAACACACGAGGCAGTATATTTGTCCAAAAAAAATCAACTCAAGCCTAATAGTATTAAAACTCCCTATGCGTTGTGTGATCCAAGAGGATATTGGTGGCCACCCGCCTATTCCACCTGGTCATTTTCATCATTTTTCTTATTTACTATTTTTAGCAGTTTTTTGGGTCCTAAACTTCTGAAGCCGTTTTGAGGTCCCAAACGACGCTTTTTGGGCATGATTCCTCTAACTATTTCATAGAAATTGCATTAGCATTTGTATTCCTCGAAGATATTTCCAACTAGGTATCATACACATCAAACAAAGATATATGACAAGTTACGACCCCGAGAAGGTGGCTGCTCAACTAACCCCAACAGGGCCCATAAAATCTTGGTGTTACATCTCCTTGGGTTAGGGTTTTGGTTGTTTAGGGTTTTATCTTATTTTTCAATAATAAAAAGGCCCTTGAGCTTCATTGTAACACAGTTCAGAGGCATGTCGCTTCCACATCTCTTCTCAGAGATAAGCTACCATCACCCTAGCTAGTTTAAGTCCATTTTTTCTGTAAGCATATCTCATTCATTTGATATTAATGAAATGAAGTTTGATTTCTATTTCATATCTGTGTGTATGTTTATTTATGTATTTTATTGCATTCCTGTAGAAATCTGGATCAGTGGTATCAGAGCGGTCTGCTCTTTCTCGATCTTTCTTTGCATGTCCCTAATGAGGTCAGGGTTGTTGAGCAAGTAAATCCCCTCTGCAGACAGAGGTGATCCCTCTAGCCCTAGGGTGGGTCTAGCAACTACAGGAACATACTATCATCGACCTTCCTAGACTATAAATGAAATTCAGAGAAAGAAACATGACCTACCTTGTTCTGATGCTATGTTGTTGTCTTCTGTCGAAGCTTCTTGATGCGTCACTCTCCTCAAGCTCGATACATGATGCTACCAACATACGATTACTTGTACAGACAATCAAGACACCACGGAAAGCGTAAAATCATGACAAACATAAAAAAAATTACAACCTATCTAATTGATCAAGGAATGCTAGAAATCTCATTATAAATGTAAACAAGAGTGGAAGATAAACATCAGTTGCATTTTTGTATGATAAAGACAAGGGGAGTTTATAACCAAGCCTTGATGTTGAGGCTCTCCTTCGGCAGGTCTGTATCCAAGCACGTTTGAGACACCCTCATACACAAAGGTCTAAGATCTCACTATGCTCTTAACACAAAAAAAAAAATCACACTCTGCACTAGCTATAATTGCTTCTCCTCTCTAGCTAACTAAGGTAGTAGAGGTGAAGGAGGTCTCCTTATATAAAAATGGAGGAGGAGGTTACGGGCCCTGAAATAATGGGAAAAGATCTTATCCTTTAGAGTAGTTCCTATTTCTTGGGAACAAGAATCCCAAAGGGAATTCCTCGGCCATATCCTCAAAACAAACTTCTAGCTCGCTGCTGTTACATGTTATTTTGTCACCATGACATTTTAATGTCCATATAGGTCCATCACTACCTATATTGTGTTCCCTTAGAAGTCAAAAAACCTAATGTTCCCAAACCAAGTATTGGAATTGGAGAAAAGCTCATTAAAACCCTTAAAAGTCTAACTCCACACTTTTCCTATCCTTTTTCTGTGGGTTCACGGATACTTGTTCTATAGCCTGCGGTAACTCCCGCACGTTCTGCTAATAAAACCTGTGGACCCCCATAAAAATTTGAATTAAAGAAAATTTAAATTCTAGAAGCCTAGCTGGGTGAATATTCTCCCAAATGGAAGCTTCTAGAGGCACAATCAGTTCGAGCTTTATCCCTCGACTCATGGAGCTTATCCCTTGGTCCATGGAGCTCAAATCCCTTCATGAGAGGAATCCATCCCCCTCTTCATGGAACTGAAACTATCTCCATTTCCCTATAAATTGAGCTCAAGTTTCAGCCTCAAGGGTAGATTGTACAGAGATTGTAGACTATAGATGCTAAGCTAGTAGACTGTACCTTTTTTTTTTTCACAGAGAAAAAGTTCGTAACCTTTCAAATTATTGATCAGCTACATGTTACATATGCTGTAGTGTAAAAACTACTGTTCAGTCCAAAACCATAAAAAAAAACAGTCTGCCATATCATCAAAAACTGTAGGCATACAGTCCTGAATCCATAATCATCAATATGTATCAAAACATAGCAAGTTCGGTGCATAACTTACTAGCTCCTGTAGAAACTAAAAAGATGATATAAATACAAGCCGAGTATAAGTAAAGGGGCGAAATAAACAAAATCCCCCATAATAACAGTACAGCTACATATCCAAAATGGGAGGAGCCTCCTCAATAAAAGGCCGATGAAAGTATCTGTAGATTTGTCCAGCATTATGTTCAGTGATGTGCCAGGTACCCCAAGTCAACTCCGTAGCTTCTTTGGATAGTTGATCCGCAGCTTCGTTCCGAGACCTGTAAATATGATTCACTGTGATGAAGTCAAATAGTACTCTGAGGTGGTGAACTTCTCTCAAAAGTGCAGATAGTGTGTGCGAGTGGCAATGTGCTAGATTGTTAAACCAGTTGGTCACAAGAAGGGAATCGCCAAATATCTGGATGGATGCACAGTGAATCTCCCGAGCAAATGTGAGAAGGAGTCTGAGGCTCTGTAATTCGGCGTAGTTGTTGGTTCCTGGTCCCAAACCCATTCTGATGTTGAAGAAGTGATGTTCATTCAAATAGAGTACTGCACCCCCCCCACACCCCTGTGCGTTGGACGCACCATCAAAATATGCCCACGCCTTGCTGTTGTCTATGATTTCCGGGTTCACATGAGGTGGCTTACAGCTTGTACAATCCTCAGGTATGAGTTTGTAAGTGGCAATAACAGCAGCACATATCCGATCACAGTCAATCGGAATCTCCTTGAAGATATAATTGTTTCGCCCCATCCAAATTTCCCAAGACACAATCAATGGCAGGTTACGGAGTTTTTGACTGTGTGCAGCACGCTGCCACCAATTGGACCAGGCATCAAAAAGTGTGGCACCCCCCCAATTGGATCTGTATCTCAATTCAGTAATAATCCGAGTCCAGATGTTTCGTATACTGTTGCAGTTCAGAAATAAATGGTGGGCGTCCTCACTGTCGTTAAGACAGTAACAGCATCGAGATGCCCCATAGAAGGACCTTTTGTGCAGGAAATTTGAGGTGGGAATGCAATCTCTGAGTATGCACCAGAACAGAAGTCTGTGCTTATGCGGGGATTTTAATTTCCAAATGGTGGTCCACCACCAGTCCTTAATGGGGGGTTCCTTGTGTTTGATGAGTTCGAGGTAGCCAAGCTTTGGAGAATAACGCCCATCTTTGGATGCAGCCCAAATCAGCTTGTCCTCACGGTCTGTGATGCGGATATTGGTGGCTATCAGTGCCCATATGAATCGTTGCCAGACCCGTGTACCCTCCGGAGGGATATCAAGTTCTCCCGCCTGTAGCCAGGCTTGTTCCCGCCAAGTAGTGCGAGCCCAGTCAACAATCTGAGCCAAATAAGTGACATTCCTGCGGGCGAGGTGTTCAATAATAAATAATGGCAGTATATGATAATCTCCACTCCCCGACCAAGAGTCCATGCCAATGCGAACCGCAGATCCTGAACCAATTTGCCAAGATAAGCCATTCTGTATTATGTGAGCTGCCCTTGTAATAGCCTTCCAAATAATAGAAGCCCCCGATTGCAGAGTGATGCATCCACGGATCCATACGAGTGGACAATGTGGGGATATATATTTTGCCACCATAACCTCCTTCCATAAGCTTTGTCCTGTAATTAAGTGCCAGCACATCTTGGCCGCAAGGGCCCTGGAAAAGAGATGAAGATCTTTTAACCCCCAGCCACCCCATTTTTTGGGCAAATTGATACGATCCCAAGCAATCCAGGCAAACGTGGATGCCTTACCTTGATTGCGCCAGAGGAATTGTCTGCAGATGCACTTAATCCGATTAGTAATGCCAATTGGAATCCAGGCCAGGGTCATCCAATAGACCGGTATGGCCTCCAGAACAGACTTAATAAGGATGAGTCTACCAGCCCTTGATAACCATCTATTGTACCAGACGTTGATTCTGCGCTCAATTTTTGCTAAGATCCAATTCCAGTCCTTGATCTTGTAATCATTA
This sequence comes from Pinus albicaulis, assembly GCA_034641835.2. Classification (NCBI taxonomy): domain Eukaryota; kingdom Viridiplantae; phylum Streptophyta; class Pinopsida; order Pinales; family Pinaceae; genus Pinus; species Pinus albicaulis. The sequence goes on along the minus strand of JAXQQM020064201.1, from coordinate 12,524 downwards.
GGTTTGATGAGGTACCCCAAATATTTGAGTCCACCATTAATATCAGTGCAGACATAGTCAAAAAGATTCCTGGAGGTGACTTGTTCCTGTCTAGTGCATCCCGTCATAATGATAGAGGATTTGGTACAGTTTGGAGCCATACCAGTGGCCCTGCAAAACCAATTCAGGAGCAGATCAAATTGAACTGAGTCCTGTCTAGTGCCATTAAGAAAAATGAGAACATCGTCAACAAATAAGAGGTGTGTAAGATATAAATTGTCAATGATTCGGAGCCCCTGTAGTGTCCCCCTTTCTTTTGCTTCGTTGATAAGTACAGAGAGGCCCTCCATGACGAGGACAAAAAGCAGAGGTGAAAGTGGACATCCCTGACGGAGACCCCTCCCCGTATGGAAAAAATCAGTAGCTGTACCATTGATCAGAATGCTGAAGGTGGCGTGACAAATGCATCCCATAATCCAGTTGATGAGGGTATGAGGAAACCCAGAGTGGATAAGGATGAGGTGTAGGTAACTCCAGTCAACCTGATCAAATGCTTTAGTTAGATCGATCTTGAGAATAGTTGATTTCAGGCGGAGAGATTTAATGGAGTGAAGAGCCTCCTGAGCCGTACCAATGGCCTCATGAATTTGCCTATGATTCAGAAAGGCAAATTGTTCCTTTCCAATATGCTCGGACAGGAAAGGCTTGATGCGATTTGCAATAATTTTAGATATGATCTTGTAGATGCAGTTACACAGCGAAATGGGTCTGAAGTCATTGAAGCTGGTAGGGTTGTCCGATTTTGGTATAAGTGCAATAAAGGTGGAGTTAAATCCATCATAAATCCCGCCCCACACCCTGCTATCCTCAATCATAGTAAGGAGGTCTGTTGAAATGAGGTCAAGGAAGTGTATAAAAAATTCAATTGGCCAGCCATCAGGCCCTGGGCTCTTGTCCCGTTTGAACCATTTCAATACCCCTTCAAGTTCGCCCATGGTCACTGGGGAATTGAGGTCATCCTGTTGGTCCTGTTCCACAAAGAGTCTGAAGTTTTGAGTAATGCGCAGGATCTCCGGGAGATTGATGTTAGCAGATGCCCTATACAGGTTGGTGAAATGTCTGGTACCTAAAGTAGACTGTACCTTTTATATGGTAATTGCTGAAGAAATTCTCAAGAGAGCATACTCTCTACACTAGTTATTGTTTGCATAAGAATGATCACACCCTTATGTCCATAACTCCATGCTGGTTCAAAGAGAGGAAGGCTTGTCAAACTGAAGGAGGAATGATTGTTCAGGATCCCAGGAGAAACTTGTACGACATCAAGGCATCAAGTTGTAAAGTTACTCTTTTCATTCAAGATAATACATATGGATCTCCTTTTCTCATTGAGTTGTTCTTGTGCTTATTTGAATAATCCAATACTTAAACTCTTTGATCACTAAGTTGGATTAGCTTTTCTTAATTATTATATGTTGTAGGTGCTTTGATTCTTTTGTCTATATTTGATTGCAGGTTCTACTTACTGGAGAAGCCTCTTTTGAGCAACTGGATAAAATACTGCACCGAACAATGGATTTCAAGGTAGGGGCATATCCTTTTTCTTTGTTTATAATAATTATGAATTGAAAATAATAGAGAAAATAATTTACAAATGGATGTTTGTTTCTAGCTATTCGTAGAATACTAGGGAGATCACTCTTGTCCACAAGAGGGATTAATCCGCATAACAAAATGACGACCATACTGGGGACGACTACTTAGTTTTCCTTTTTTATTTTTCAATTTTAATTTTGAGAGTTTTCTGATTTTGATTTGTTTGAGATTGGGTTGGGTAGATAAATTTTAAGAATCCCTGAAAAATAAAGCTAAATATTTATTTTTTTGTAGTTTTTCCTTGCCTCTGCGGTTTTTTCTGAAAATAGTGCGGCAGCCTCCGCAAATTTTAGTTCAGAATAGTGTGGTACCACTCTATTCTCCATTAGAAACTGTAGACTTGTAGAAAATTTTTGAAAAAATTAAAATTCTCTTTTTAGGAGCTGGATCACCTGATTCTTCGTGTTTTCCCCAGTCTATCTTAGCTGTCAAATCTTATGTGTGAATTTGTTTTCAACAACTTTTGCGTTAGTCTCTGTTAAGTTAAACTTCCAAACTAATAACTAAGATCTCCAGGGTGGGAATTATGAATTCCATAGAGATGTGGTGATTACTCCAATAGAAAGGGATGGAGGAAGGAAGACGAGGTTCTGTCATTCTTTTCCAATCAAAGGAAAAGGCCTCAGTACTTGGATGGGGTTCTGTAGAAACAGGTGGAATGCCCCTTGGCGTAGAAGAATTTGATCTAACAAGAAGAACATGAGCAATGTTATCACCCTAGTAATGCTTAGGTCGTGGGATTTTGGTTTATAGATAAAGAAAACCAGGGGTAACCAAGAACCTCTTTTGAAATCTGGGATCTAGCCTTCCTAAATTCCGGAGAGGGAACTCTCCTCAAGATTTAGCTTGATTTTTGTTATAAGATTTTAGGCTAGGTATTATTGGACAATTGGTTTGTTTTGAAAGTTTGGTGGGAATAAAAGGTACTTCAAGGTAAACCACAGAGGGATCTACTAGACCATTGGGCTATGGAATCAACTTCTTGGCAAGCAGAGCTGGGAAATAAGGTCAAAAGAGCAAATGTACTAGGGGAAGGGTAGATGACCTTCAAAGGGTTTTGAATAGGCTTTTTGATGAAATGAAAAGATCTGAACAAAAGGGCAATTAAGAATCCTTAAGTTACAGAAATGAGGATGAAAGAAAGGGGTCAAACAGGGACTAAGATAATTTAAGAATTCTTAAGTCTGGTTATCAGCAGAAAACATATCAATGAATAAATAGTAAAAAACAGGGAGCTTTTGACACTAATCCTGTATAAACCTTCCTAGTCAATCATTTAAGACAGGAAACATATAAATGTATGTATGGAACTTAGAAGTATAAACAGTGAAAACAGGAAAATACTTGACTTATCTGGTCAGCACAAGAATCTTGAGTTATGATGTTTGTTCGACTTAGTTCCAGTCTACTACTTTACAAATCGACTCACACAAACTCCCAATGTATTCAGCAAAAATGTCTATAGTAGTCTTGAAAATTTTTATTGCACACTTAATACTTCAAAAAGAGAAGTATTTATACAAATCAATTGTTTTCAAAATATCTAAGAGATATGAGAATATCTCTAGGAAAAAATAAAGATTATTACATAGAAAGAGGGACAGCTGCAAAACAAACTGGCAAGCTGTCCTCTTATCAATAAAAAATAGGACTAATTATCTGAAGTTATTGCTTTCTTGTAGTTGCTGGAAATGCTTGCTGGCACTTGGAAAAATATCTTTGGAAGATGACTTGTAATACACTCTTCATCCTATACTTTATACTCTGATACTCTTTACATTGTTTTCTTACTGCTTGACTGATGTAAAATGAGGAAAAACCTGCAGTAAAATTGTTTTGACTGATACTCTTTTATTCTGATCATTTACCTAATACACTTTCAATCTGATTTTTACCTTTAGGTAACAGTAATGTTCTGCTTCTCATGTAATTTTCTTCTTTTTTTGCAAACCTTTATATCAAATCAGTGAATTCCTGCCATTGTTCTGCACCGGGAATTCTCATGTTCTTCAATTTCCTGTAGCTCTCATCTACCTCTGTGTACTTTGCAAAGTTGGGCCTGACAATGAAAATGTGTTTAATTTCATTTTGTAGAAAAAATAAGTTCTCAAAATACTCCAAAATAACTTTGCCAGTTGGGGACCCTTGTGGTAAAGGTTTGTTGACTTGCTCTTTGGCATAAGCCCTGATTTTCTTATCATAATCCTTTTGCGCCATTAACTTTTCATTTAAGGCATGAATGTTTGGAAGGCCTGCTTGTGTTAGTATAGTGTATTTGGCCCAAAAACTTGTAATTGATAGGTTCATGTCTTTACATTTGTCCTCCAAATTATTCATCATATTCCTTTTATTCAGGACTTTCTTGATTTGTAGTATGCTTTCAGTCCTATCCTGAATTTTTAGCTCTTCAAGCTCTTTTTTGTTTTTGCTATTCAAAAATGTAATTAGTTTCAAAGCTTGAGATGGTTTATCAGCCAGTTCTTCTTTGGTTTTCTAAATTTCTAATTGTGTTGCCTTGAGTAAATCCTTCTGTTCATAAATGATTTGGATTGAAGGCCACTGTAAATGTATGCCTTGAATTATGTTGTTCCAAAGATAATTCTTGATATATGATACCTGTTCACTGAGATTGACCTATTGCTGTAGAATATTTACCTACTCTTGAAGTCTGTTTGCTCTTTGCTCATGTCCCTTGGATGTAATCAGTTCATCTCTATTTGATGTTTCAAGATTTCGGATGGTTCTTTTCAAGTTGATTATCTCTTTATTATTTAGGGACATGTCTTCCATAGCCTTGACTATGTCAGCTGTTTCACATGTTTAATTTACTTGTGATGTAGATGATGAAGTGGTAGAAATATCTTTAGATGTAATTGACACTGCAGTTGCCAATACTCCTTTTGGTGCTAAATGTTCTGCCAATGTAGAAGGAACAACAGTACTGACAGTTGGAATGACTGTGGGAATGGAGACTTCATGTTATTTTTTCAATGTTTCATTTTCCTTCATTAGAATTTCTGTCTGATTCCCCATTTCTTTGATCTGGGATATCATCTTTAAAACTAGCTGCATTAATTCATCTTTCTCTGTTTTCTCCTGAAGAATTTTTTTAGCCCGTGGGTGCTCAATCTGTGGAAGTTTAAGTTGCTTTCTCAAGGCAGCAATATCTTCATTCTTTTGCCTTATGAGAGTTTTAGCAACTTCAATATTGGAGGGATCCACTCCAATTTCTATCACCAAGTCTTCTAAGGAATTGATCCTCAAATCCTTAGCATGTAGAGATGCTTTATCTAATTTCATTTGAGTTTGTAAATTATATACTGTCTTTTGAAGCATGGTAGCATTCATGGTTTTGTTGACTACCTTTTAATACAACATTTTTGAAGCACTTCTATGAAACTCTATTTGGTCAAGTTCATGTATGGTATCAACATTTACTTCAAACTCTATTTTCCTATAATCCGCAGCTGACTTTGGGTCTGTAACCATTGGCTGGAGAAAAGACATAATAGTTTGAAAAAATTTGAGCCTCTTTGACTAATAGTTTAGAATATCAAATTGCTATGGGAAGGGGAAATTAGTTATTTATAGCTTGGTGAAATATATTTATAATGATGTTTCCCACCTTCTTCTACCTACCCAGTTATAGCTTCTAACATTTTTTCTTCCATTTTGATCAGGTGCATTTGAGCTAGCAACCTTACAACATTTTATTCTTTTTGAAAGCAGTAAACTATCTAATTCTACACTTATTTCATCCAAGAATCCATATTAAGATGTTGGATCCTTTTATTCTCTACCTAACTACTGAATTTTCATGATTAAACCGTATGATAATTTTTTGTTCACTATCTACAACATTTGAAATTGAAAGATGACAAGTCAAGATTAAATTGTTCAACTCATCACAGATTATGGCATTTATTGACACTCAGCCATAATCAACTGCAAAAAGTAAAAGTAGTGGCATTTAGACTTGCACACTTTCATGTTTTATTCATCTTTTTTCTTTTGGGGTATCTTATTTTTTCTAAGTCCTTTGATCTTTCTTTCAGGGCTTTTTACCCTCTTTTTGATTTTTTTATTATATTTTGATTTTTTATTTTTTACAAAATATGGGAATATAACTTGCAGAAAGCAAAGTATGTACATATTTACAAGACTACCATAAGTCAAGTTAAAATTATGAATCCTATATTTATAGGTTACTAACATCGACTTCACTTGGGGATGGCATTTCCTGGTGGAATGTCAAGAACTCTGAGATCAGTAGCCTTCAACTTTAACCTTGGTGATCCTGTAATTGTCTTCTGATTTCTGCAACAATTCATACTTATGATATTTTATACTGCAAAGCTTAGGGTCTTCTCTTCAGGCTTCAACTTTATAGATAAAATCTCCAATCCAATCTACACACTTGCAATGAATATTTATGATGATAAAAGTCAATCAATCTAACTGTTGAGTGAATTTTGAAGAATAGTAGTGTTTCAGCATCCTACCATTCATTAGTCCTTCTTGAAGTTAAGTTCCATCCAAATTCTTGATGACAAAAGAATTTTTACCTCTATAACCATATATCACATAAGGTCCTTGCCATAGAAAGTCAAAATTTCCATGTTTGCCTTTATCTCCTCTCCGTGAATCCCATCTCAAAACTTGATCTCCAGTGAAAAAATCATCTTCCTTAGCCCTTTTTTCAAAAATCTTTTCGATTTTATCATGTAAAACTTGTGATTTTTCATAAACTTCTTCCCTAGTTTGTTGAAGATGTATGGTTTCATTAATTCTTCATTGAATATCATTTGTTTCCACCTATGATTCTTGAATGATCTTCATGACTGGAACACCCAAGGAAGAGGGGAAAATTGCATCCATTCCATAGACAATCTGATATGGTGAAGTTCCAATAGACTTCTTTGTGGTAAGTCTATTAGCCCATAGGGCATAGACAAGCTTTTTGTTCCAGGTCTTTTTGTTTTCTTGAAGTAATTTTTTGATGATATTAATTAAGATTTTGTTTGATGATTCGGCTAAACCATTACCTTGGGGATAATATGCAGTGGAAGGACCTAAGGTAATATGGTATTTATTACAGAAAGAAATCATTTTTTTGGATTTGAATGCAGCTGCATTGTTAGTAATAATCTTATGTGGACATCCAAATCTTGACAAAATATTACTTTCTATAAATGAGATTATAACTGAATGAGTGGCTTGCCTATTAGGAATGGCTTCTATCCACTTGGTAAAATAATCTGTAGCAGTTAAAATCCATTTATGTTGGCCTGAGGATGGAGGGTGGATTTCACCAATGAAGTCTAATCCCCTTGTTGAAATGGCTTTTCAGTAGATATATGCTTAAGAGGTAAGGGATATAGTTTCTTTTTCCCTTCAAAAATTTGGCATTTGTGATAGGAAGTAACAAATTTTTTGACATCAGAAAATAAAGTTGGCCAATAGAAACCAGCTCTCAGTATTTTTTCTGTTGTACTCTTCCAATATAAGTGGCCTCCACAGTCACCTGCATGAAATTCCTCGAGAATTTTTCCAGCCTTTGATTTTAATAAACAATTTAGTAAAATCCCACTATTTTCTTTCCAGTAAAGTGCATTGTTTAAGATACAAAACCTCATTGCTTTCTGTTTGATGAATCTTGCTTTGGTTTTAGTTAACCCTGGAGGAGCTTGTAAATGTGTGAGTAAAAAGATAATATCAGAGTACCATGGTGAGTCTGGATAGGCCTCACTGATCAATGGAGTCGCCATCTCCTCCTGGTCATCTACTTGTGCAATGAAATTTATATCTAAAGCATTATAGTTAGATTCAACCATCAATCTGGCTAAACCCTGTCCTTTAATGAGCATTGTTGGTTTAATTTCCAGATCGTACTCAAGGATAGTGGCAATCCACTTTCCTCTCCTACTGTCAGGTCCGTCTTGTGTTAGAATATCTTTGATTACAACACTGGGAATGTATGCAATGATGTGGGAATGAAGTATGTAAACTCTGAAGTCCTTTATGGCTTTATCCAAGGCTAAAGCCTACTTTTCCATTATATTGTATTTCAGAGGTGCATCTCTAAGGGCTTTACTAAAAAATTCAATTGGCTTTTCAAAACCTTGGGTGTTTTTCTGCAGAAGAACTGTAGCTCTGGTATGTTCAGATGCAAAGGAAAAGATTATGAAATCCTTTGCATAATTTGGGCTGATGAGGACTGGTGCTTTTGTCAAGGCCTGTTTTAAGGATTTGAAATATTGTTTGGATTTTACAGTCCACTTTATTGCAGAGTCCTTTTTAAGCATATTGTTGAGTTCTTTTATGATTTCAGCTAGGTTAGAGATAAATCTTCTTAAAAAATTTATTTTACCCAAGAATTCTTGAAGTTGTTTTATGTTTCTTGGTGGTTGAATGTTCAAAATAGCTTCAATTCTTGCAGGGTCTATTCTAATGCCTTCCTTGGAGATTATGTGACCTAACAGTTTTCCTTCTTCTAGTCCAAAAAGAGTCTTTTTAGGCTTTAGGGAAATACCATATTTTCTACACTTGATAAAGACTTTGTTTGAGGTGATCTAAGTGTTCATCATTTGTTTTTGAAAAGATAGTAATATCATCAAGATAGATAACTAAAAATTCATGAATCTCCTTAGCAAAGGAAATATACATGGCCCTTTGAAAAGTGGCTCCTGCATTTTTCAATCCAAAAGGCATTTTTACATACATGAAAGTGCCCCAAGGAGTGGTAAATGAAGTTTTAGTTTGATCATATTTATGAACTAGAATTTGATTATAACTACAGAAACCATCTAGTAAAGAAATTATTGAAGAACCTGCCACCCTCTGCAAAATATGATCCATTTTAGGCAAGGGGTAATTGTCTTTCAAGGAAGCTTTATTGGGATTTTTAAAGTCTATACACATTCGAATTTCTCCTGTTTTCTTTCTAGTGGGCACTAAATTAGAAACCCAATCAGAATACCTGACTGGTGCAATTATTTGTGCATCAAACATTCTTTTAACCTCTTTTTCAATTAAAGGTAACAAAATTGGATTAATCCTTCTTAATTTTTGTTGAAAAGGTTTTTGATTTTGTTTCAAAGGAATCTTATATTGAATTACGTCTTTGTTGTAAGTTTTCAGATCTTCGTAACCCCATGCAAAAACATCCTGGTATTCTGTTGTAGCTGCTACAACACCACCCAAAATTTTGGGTATATTCAAAATTTCGGGTTCCCCTATGCTCGCTTAGCCATTAAGGTATTTCACCCGACCTGTAGTTAGTGACATCCCCGTGACCTATCCACAACCCCTCATGAGCTTTCTCACCATCATGATCAGATGCTTTTGATGCAATCACGCCATGTGTGGGAGGGATCATCAAGCACACACTCGAATAGGAACTTTTCTGTGCGTTGAGGATGTATATTAGCAGCCCTCTCACCATGGGTCATTAAGCTTGTTGCTTGAGTACTTCTCTTAAGTTCGTTGGTCTCATATAATTTATCTAGGGGCACCATTCTCAAAGAGTAACTGTGAACTAATTGATGTTATAATGTTTCATACAGGTCAATCCCATGGGTGATAAACTCATCAATGTCGTCACCACACCGAGGGAAATAAAATTAAGCTCAACAACAAGGCCACAACTGTGAAACAGGACACTTTCATCCACATGTCCCCTGCCCAAGTAGGGATGAGACTTAAGGCTACCATTGAAGACCATTTTTAAGGTAGATGACAAGGATACGCCCACAAGTGAGAGGGAGGAGTGACGATTAGAACTCAGGCTCTAATGACTACGCATTACAAAAGGTTTTTGAAAGGCCGTGAGCTATCAAGCAAATGTGTAAGGAAGCGAATGACGCAGAATTTTTGCATTAAGAGTTCACGTCCCAGGGAATGTCAAAAACCAGAAAATGCATCAAGAAACTTCCCATCGAGATAATATTGACCAGATGATCCATATCATTCGGAGCAAAGAAATCGTGTGTTTTGTTGTAAGGCCGCATCCTCCGCAATGCGCTGTCTCAAGTGAAATATTTACACCTCATAAGTCCAAGGCATTTAATTTTATGACTTCACTGTATCAGCACACTTACATTTCAAACCCGTAGACTTTCACCTGCTGGAGGCCGGGACTGGTCTGAATCAAGGTATAAGAAGGGTTCACGATATGGCATAGGTGTAAAAAGAATGCATCCCATAATTTTCACACCTTATCGGCAGCCCAAAGAAATATATCTGGTGAAAGCATTGCCACATAATGAATGCCTGTGCGTGGTATTTGCGACTGTTTTGAAGTTGTGACTACGTTGAGGTTCTACATGCTAGTTTGTTCTATGATAATACACCCCTCTCAAAAGTTGATTAATCCAAGAAGAATAATCTGCCGGGCTGAGGAGATACAAGCCACCTTTTGATTGTTCCCTCGTCCATATGGCAGCCCACTGTTTCCCATTACTCTGGTAGTATCATCCCAAGAGGCATGCTGCCTCACTAGCCACCATGCCACAACTAAACTCTCAGCAGATGATTCGGAGCCGAGATAGCATCAAAGATGCGAACGGTCGCTAGGTCGCAGAACTGAGGAGTAGGTCGAACATGCGACTGATGTAGCGATGCGACCGTGCAACCTCTACAAAGTTGCATCTTAAATGATAGCTTTGGGTTGCATTTCCCCGCAGGTCGCTGGGTTGCACAAGCTCAACAACGGGCTGGCAGCGTGACCTATACTACGTTGCAACCTTGCGACTTCGCTAAGGAGTCGCATCCTCCCTTTAAGTCAGGCTGCCACATCATAGCACCTTAGCTAATTGCCGAGGTCATCTGATATATGACTGGGTAACTGTTAGTGCATGGCTTCACCAATAGGATCGCGGGAGATCTCCTCAAGAAGGAAGTTGGAGTTGTGATCTCATCCCAATTACAGTCGTGCAACCTAAGAGCACCATGACTTTCCTTCATCGTTTCAACACGCAGGCTTGTGGGCAAGTTCAAGAAATGGGAAATCTTGTTCGAAGGATCATTTCCTATATAAGACAAAATCGCTTTTCTCCCTCCATGCTTAATCATTTGATCAACGAGTGGATTAAAACCCATTTCGAAGGGCTTTTATCGTATCGATGTCTCGTTGAAAACTTTTGGATATAAAAAAATATCATTATCGCATATCATGGTTTCCAGAAGTTAATGATTTGCGGCCAAATTTCGACACGAGATCAAGGGGGAAGGTCAATCTAGACAGTTACAGGTGTGACTGTCCTTCCATGATATGTCTCCTGCATTGACCGAATAGAGCCCAAAGATGAAATGCGTTGCAACATAGTGATAGCCGAATACATCATCAACCTTAAGCCACCACGGTCGTGGAAGAAGCATATCTATAATATGATTGGAATTCATGCAAATACGCCTCCTTATGTGGCCGTTGGAGTTTTCCTTGTGGGTAGTCGAACAACCCCAGCTATGTCTAGAACTTCAAAGAGTCGAAGATGTGGAAGGATCTACCTCAAGTGAGTATCTGCATTTGGCACTTAGTCCACAGCGATACCAACGGGCATCACAACAATTAAAGAGGCAAAGGGTGGAAGCCTTTGGATTGCACAAAGAGCCTCTCCCAACAAGCTCAAAGGCACTCGACCATTTTCACGGAACGATGATGTAGGAAAGACGTCTCACTTAGAAATCCAAATACTAGTACTAGGGAAAACATCGAGTTCTGCAAAGTCTAAAACCTCCACAAGAAGATTAGATGAATAACTCTAGGTCGCAACCCTCAGGCCGCGACTAATCGCAGGTCGCAGATTTATCAAGGTCGCAAGTCAAAGATTTTCTTAAGGTCGCAGTTCGCAGATTTCCTCAAGTCGCTAGGTCGCTAAGTCACATTCCATGCTAAACGCTCAATAACGCGACCCAACAATCTAGCGACTAGGTTGCAAGGTCACAGAATCCAAGCAGGTCGCAAGTCGTAGATTTCCTTAGGTCACCGGGTCACATAGTCGCACTCCCTGTTGAAAGCTCGATGACGTGACCCAGCGACCCATCAACTGGGTCACGAAGTCGAAAAATCTAGTCAGGTTGCAGGTTGCAATAGTGGCTCAGGTCGCAGGTCGCAAAATAGACTGAGTCACAAGGCAACCCAACTTTCAGGAAGGAAAAAGGTCAAGGAAGCCCAAAGGGCAAGTTTTGTCCTATAACTACTTCCTTCGGGAACTTCCAGAAAGGACTTTTCTTTTGGACTAAAAAGGATATTGAGTATGGTATAGAAGGACCACACAATGTTGCATATGAATACAAGCACTTGTAAACTCCATTTTTGGATCTGATGTTGATTAATGCGTGAACACTATGAGAATTACATTTTCAGTTTCTAACATCTTTTGATTAATGAAACTGTCTCTCTATTTACATCATTATGCATTATAGTTTTCTAGAAGTGTGTTAATGGTGTTAAGTCTATGTTTCTTCTTTAATGAATGTTAATAACTTTGTTTGTTAACATTTACATTATCTCCGTGATCATTCAAGGAAGTGAAGGGTATTCTGCCATAAAGGAATTATTTCTTTTGTGGTTAGAACAGATTTTACAAGCATGACCTTAATGACGTGCTGCTAACAGCATCTCCTTCGGCTCCATTCTTTACAACTCGTCCTGCTACATATAGTGTTGTTTGACCATTATAATTCATTAGTCATGTGTTTTGTGTCATCTGAATAAGCGTGCATCCTTAGGTTTGCAAAGTCCAATTGAGACCAAAGAAAAGGAGTATCAAGCGGTAGCCGGACCCACACCCCAGACGAGATCCCTATTCCAAACGGTTTAGAGTCTAGTTGGGATTTTTTACCGAGAAGATCCCCTGCTGTTGGCCAGACATTTTTTCCTGTCAACA
>JAXQQM020064289.1:0-57534 GCA_034641835.2 Pinus albicaulis | reverse complement strand
AATATATAAACCCATTATCCATTTTGAGAGATTTCTTAGATAAGCTATCAATAGTTGCATTGTATTCCCTATAGATATGTTGGAAACTGATTACCTTGAAATATTTTTTATTCTCTTTAATTTTCCTCTTTAATGTTGCAAGGTTGAGAAATTCTAATTGTGATTTTCTGGCTAACCACTCTATCACACACTTGGAATCCCCCAAAATTTTGATACTTTCCATGTTCTTTGATGAGGTAGCTAGGGACATAAGAAACCATGCTGCAATTAATTTTTCTTTAGCATTTTTACCTGTTCCTAAACCAACTTTGAAGTGTATGGCTTTATCTACTGCCATTTTGATCATGACTCCAACTCCAAAAAAATTTCCTTGTGTTGCACCATTGAAGAAACCAATTGGATATTCCTATAGCAAGCAGGGGAATTGAACATTCCTCAAATTTGTCCTGAAATATATCTGGGAGAATTCCTTGTAATGAGAAATATTCCTGGCGAAGAGATGTAGAATGTTCAAATTTTTATTTTTGAATATTATCTTGTTCCTTAGAAGCCAATTCCCTGGGCCACGAAGTTAGGAAGGGAAAGATGTTTTTAAAAATTTTCAACCCAGTATTGAAGTAAATCCACAAACAAGGTTTGAACAAGATGATCACTAATGTTCAGAATCTCCAGAACCAACTACCATATTTCCTTGGATAATTGATAGCCATTGAAAATGTGGTCAACCAATTCATCCTTATTTCTACAAAGAGAACATTTTATTTTTTTATTTTTTGAATATGTCTACTTCTATTATATCATACAAAAGAGTACATTGTTACAATCCATGTCCAGACCGGAATCGCTAAACTACCCAATTTCGGTGGGGAAATTCAAAAAAGAAAAAGAAGGGCTGCCCCACGAGGGGAAAGCAACCCAAGAACTAGTTCATGTAGCATGAAAATTGCTGCTCTTAGAAGGGAAACAAGCATTAGATAGAGAGACACCATAACTAGATGACCAATGGAAAAAGTAAAAAAGCTTAAAAAATATGATATGGTGTAAAAACCGAGAGAGAAGAGCATCATAGTTCTATGCAAGCTTGTCCTTGTCATCTAGAGTAGGCTGGGGATGCTTCTCTTCCTCAATAAAGCACTCGTAGTCATCCTCTGGCCCAGGCTGCTCCGACATTGAAGTCGAATGGATACCTGAAGCGATATCTTTTCCACCATCAGAAGAGATGCTACTTCCCCCATTGACCAAGGAATCCTCCTTTGTCTTGACCGACAAGGCTACCATCTTATGGGGATGATTCTAAACAAAGGGGGACAGAGTGGATTTGTGACAATGCTTCTTGGACCCTGAACCAAGCTAAGTTTCAAGAATATGCAGAGAAATGTGAGCAGTGAGGAGCTGGGGGTCAATGGCCTCTGGTGCTTCCAATTCTAGGGAGAAATCCCTAGAGCAACCCGTCAAGACATGAATGTGTGATTGAGAAGGTGTGCCATGACCTCCTCCTCTTAGACAACACATGAGGTGTCGTCGAGGCATGTAGGAGAAATTGCAGGACTACGAAAGGATGGAATGAGGCGGGCTATCAGGGTGACAGAGCTGAGCAAGGAGTGAAAGGGTAGGGGCAGACGGAGGGACTTCAGGCTGAGCAGAGCCGTGACACAAGATGACAGAGTGAGAGGGCATAGATGAATGGGCAAAGCCGCAAAAGAATGTGACAGAGCCGAATTCAAAATGGGTAGAGAAACTAGGAGTGGAATGCTGTGAAGGGGTAGTGCCATGGCCCATAAATGGCATGGGCTGCCTGAAATGAGGACGAGTAGTAATGAAGTCACAACGAGTGAAATGAATGGAAGTAATGCCAAAGCGCTGCGAGTTGGTGTATTTAATGACTCCCTAACCTGGGCCATGCGCCTCCACGTGGAATGGATGTTTGCCCGATGTAAGTGAGGCTAGGTGGCATATTGAGCTAGCAGGCACCCGCATCCGGGACTACAAAGACAACATTGATTAGGAAGAAAAAATCCTCTTTTCTGCAATTTTTTCTAGGTTGGAATTTTTTTATGAATCACTAGGCAGGTAAAACATTTAAGTTTGTTTGGTATGTTCCATTTCCAAATATTTTTGGTCCACCAATTTATATCCTGATCCACCACAGAGAAGGCTATTTCTTTATATGCCAAGTTTTCTTTTACCTTACCCATATAATTGTCCCAACTCCATACAAGCTTGTCCTCTTAATCATTCAGGAATATCCCATTGAAATTCATCTCTTTAATGGAATGATTCCACTCTTCACCCAAAGTTTCGTCCGGATCTAAATATGAAGTTTTTTATCCATTTTCCTTTAGAATATACATCATTTAGAGAGGTAAATCCTTTAAAATTCACAGTATAAAGTAAGTCTGCTGAGAACTGGTAGACAAAGTTCCCTCCTATAAAAGGGTCCTTTCCTAAAATCACTTGTTTACCATATCCAACCTTCCAAGCCAGCCAATTGTGGAGGAAAGGAAAGGAATCTATAAGTGTCTTCAAGATAATGGAACCATTGTTATCATTCTCTTTTGCATTTTCTCTAAGCCAATCCTCCACCAGTTGTTTCTTTAGATACGTCTCTTTAATCACTTGATTCCTCTCCAAAATTTTTTTAGGGCTAATTATTTTCCAAACCAAATAAGTTTCTTGAAACCCCATCCTCCAAAATATTTTGGTTTGGCAAGGGAGGCCCAACTAGAAATATGTATCCATTCTTTACTCCTTTTCTAGTCCATAAAAATATGTAAGTTCTTTCTCAGATGTTATTTAAAATTTATTTTGGAATTTTGGTAATTGCAAGCTAGAAAACCAGGATGTTTTCCAACATTGATTTAAAAAGGATCATTATTCCTCCCAAACCAACTAATTTTAACACCACAAACTAATTTTTTGTTCAAATTTTCTGAGGAGCCACTTCTAGTCATTTTTAAGATAACGATTTGGCTTTAGGAAAAAGAGAAGATACTTAAAACCCATCTGATATGATTTATTATTCCTAAAACAAAATATTCTAGATAATTATATAATAGAATACTATAATATTATATTGTAAACTAAATTATTAGTGTATATATATACTCCACCATGTATAATTCAATGTGCCATAGCGCAAATGATATAATGGCAATTTGCGCACGAAGATACAATACACGTCATTACTAAAAAGATTCATTCCAAAGGATAAATTATTACATACATGAATTCAAGCCAATAGTTAGCTTACCATTTAAATTTAAGAACAAGATACATATGTAAAATGCAAACCTCCAAAAATATTCCAGTGAAAAATATACCTGCTCTCTCTTGGACCAAGGTGTGCCATCGTAGATTTGAATAATAATTTAATTTCATAATTGAACTGAACTCTTTGTTTAAGTCTTGATACCACAAGAATGGATGATGTCTCTACCTAACGGTTGAATCACTTAAGTAATTTAATATGGGAAGTTCCTCATCTTCCACTAGTTTTAGCCAATGCATGATGCCATCATTGTAGAATAGGTTCAACAAGAGTTAGGTAAATTCAAGACAATGTATGGGGACTACCTCTTGCAGTTGCTGGTTGATATGGTGGTGGTCATGGAAATGCATAAACTAATGGAGATTTTGATGATAGGCCGAGATGATTTATTTATGATATTCGTTCAAGCAGCTATGCAGATTGGCGAGGCTCTTGAGCAAAAGGTTGAGGTTCATAATTTCTTTGGGTCGTGCTCTACAGGCCAAGGTGGGAAGTAATTTTTTAAGAGCTACACTCAAGCTTCATACAATTTCATGTTGATTAGAGAATCTAAATAAAATCTGAGCATGCACGTTATGTTCTATTAATAAAAAAGGAATACGTATATACATCAAGTGTTGTCTCAAGATAGGGAAACTATCTTGGACACACAATAAGTTGGTTGAGAGAATATCTCAACCACACATCAAACTAGGAACATATAGATTTAGCTAACTCCTATGGAATAGGAACATACTCCTTATATAGAAAGTCACAACTGAGACAAGTAGGAATTACATGTTCCAACATACCCCCTTAATGACTAATTGTCTATATATCAATCTGAAAAATCTATTTGTGGTCAAACATAAAAAAAAGGATATGTCGACATCCATAGAAAGGAGCAACCATCCACCATAATGCATTGGTGCTAACATCTGCAACCACTAGTCTCAGTTGGAATATTTAATTCCTACTTGTCTCAGTTGTGAATTTTTATCTAAGGAGTATGTTCCTATTCCATAGGAGTTTAAGCTAAACCTACATGTTCCTAGTTTGGTGTGTGGTTGAGATATTCTCTCTACCAAATTATTGTGTGTCCAAGATAGTTTCCCTATCTTGAGACAACACCTCATGTATATATGTAATACTTTTTGAATAGTAGAACATAGTGTGCATGATCAGATTTTATCTTAGTATCAAAGCCCATTTGGGCATGGCCTTGGCCCCTGCTAGGCCGAGGGAAATAAAGAGTTTGTTTTTTTATAGAGTGTTTTTTCTTTTCTTTTATTGTCCATAATATTATTAAAGTTATTATGGAGCTGATTGGTGGACGTGGTCTGAACGGATCGATTTGGCATAGCGGAAGCATGGTGTGGTGTGGCAGAAGTCATAGGGTCGATCGTCGTGAAACTTTACTATCCTCTGAGCACTTGGAGCCCCATTTTGAGCTTCTCATTCGCCGGATCTTTGAAGAAGATGGCAGACACCTTCCATTGTGCATCCTCTGTGACGCATTATTGGGGGTGGATGCTAGACATGCGGAAAAACCTATATTGTGGCTCCCATGATGTGATGCTTCGTTTCTCTCCTCAATGTGGGAGGCTATTAGGATTTGCAGTGGGTTTCCTTGAATAACCACACGAAAAATGCTCAGTATTTGATTGAGCATGGGGAGGATGTGAATGGCACCGATCACACTGGTTAGACTACTTTGCACTAGAATTCTTTGTGGGTTGCAATACAAGTTGGTGAGTCATTGCTCCAGGAAGGTGCTCGAGTGGATGCTGTCGATTTCCATGGATACCGGCCAACTCATGTTGTAGATCAATATGGGCAGACAACTCTTTTGTATCATATTGTAATAAAATGGGGTGTTGATGTTGATGCACCTGACAATGATGGGAGGAGTCCATTATAATCGTCTTCTTATAAGGGATTTATCGATTGTATTAGATTTATTTTGAATGGATTGAGAAATATCCTCTAAAAGACAGTGAAAGCCTTTAATTTCGGGGGTTGTGGTGTTTCTGATGGAAATTTGAGCTTGGTTCTACGTAGGATCATGAGAATATGACAACCAATTGTAAATTGAGTGTTGTAGTGTTGAAAGATCATGCTGAGTCGCCTTTGTGAAATCGCAATCGAAGCCACAGACCAGATATGATGCATAATGATGCATCTATCACACAGTACTTGATGAAGTCTGGTGAGAACGAACTGTTGTGTGTGTGGCCATGTGTGAGCCAATATTATTTTCATTCGTTCATTGAAGGATTCTCTGATTCATGATATCATTGGACTGTAGAAATTTATGCTACCGTCCCAATGAATTTAATCATCTGGTTTTGCAGCCATTCATTTTGCTATATGGTGTTGTTTTTTAAATTTTCAATGTATTGTTGTGTGTGGGTGGCATGTCAACTTAACCTGATTGTAGTTTAAGTGACATTGGTCTAACCAACTATTGTCACAATTATGAGTGTGTGTTGGATCTAGTCATTCCAACAATACACAAATTTGTAGGAAAATTATTAATTACTAGATATAATGACGACATGACATTGAAGATGGAAGCATCCGAGATTGGAAGATGATGGACAATCAAGTTTGTGTGTGTTAGTGTGAGTTTGAGGGATAGACTCACCAGCAAGTTGTATTATTCAAGTCACACATTTTAATTGTAAGCAATTCTAGGATGGCTTTGTAGTTGTCTTTGTATAGTATGTACTTGGTAACTCCAAGAGTTGGAGTGTGTAATTTAAGCCTAATGAGGCATATTTATCCCCATAAAGTTTGTGGTAATCTAAAAACCATTTTGTATTTGCAGTGCTAGTTTATGGTAAGCTAGAAACCACATGTGAAGTGAAGTGGACAGGGATTCTTGTTGGCATTGTTGAGGGTGAGCCGAGAAAACCCTAGGCCTAGTTGAGTTTGGTCTCTGAGTTGAGCCTTAGTGGCCACAAAGTCTTCGTGGCTATAGAGCCTTTGTGGCTACATAGCCTTCATGGATACAGTGCCCCAGTGCCAACATAGGAGCCTCAGTGCTCACAGTTTTAGAGTATAGGTGGTCTACAAAAGCACCTTACTCATAGGAGAAAATTGGTTTCTCACAAGTCTCGATTTACTGAGCACAAAGCGGTCAATGCTTATTTGGGTATCCGATAAAACCCATGATGATGATGGTGGAGGGGGATTTGTAGGTACAGGTACTTGTATGTAGTGATAATGGTTGACATAACCATGTATGTGAAGGGCATCGTATGAGACTAGTGGTTGTAGTGGTTGGAACCAAAGCATTACGGTGGATGGTTGCTCCTTTATATGGATGTCGAAATATCATTTTTGTTATGTTTAACCACAACTAAATTTTGCAGATTGATATCGATACACGCAGTCATTAAGGGGGTGTTTTGGAATATGTAATTCCTACTTGTCTCAGTTGTGACTTTCTATGTAAGGCCTTTGTCCTATTCCACAGGAGTTAGATAAATATATATGTTCCTAGTTTGGTGTGTGGTTGAGATATTCTCTCAACCAACTTATTGTGTGTCCAAGATATTTTCCCTATATTGAGACAACACTTCATGTATATATGTAATCCTTTTTTATTAATAGAACATAGTGTGCATGCTCAAAATTTATCTCATCTTTATGTCAATTGTGGATTCTTGGAATATTTCAAAATTGGATGGACATGGTCAAGGAACGGAAATGATATTACTACCAACATAGGGCCATGTTTCCCTGAAATTATGTCCATAACTAATTCATAGAATATTTGAGAACATGAAAGACAGGGTGGAATACATTAAATCACATAAGATGCCTAGTTTGTGAGAAAATCAAACATATCTCCTCAGTGTCAGGAATATTCTCCCTGCTAGAAATGTGATAGGAGTAAGACCATTAATTTGTGGTAATAGTAGGCTCAATTGACCTCATTATATCCATAACAATATAGGGATATATGGTCTATAATCGTGGGATACATATCAACCTGGAATTTGGTCTTCATGTTTTGCAGAAGAATGTAATGAAACTGGGAAATGAAAATTTATCACAATTTTATTGGAAAGGAATGGCCACTATGGGATGCATGAAAATAACACACTTTCATTTTGCAGCCCTCTTGTAAAAATCATGTTATGGGGTATGAGTTGCATAATCATCATTCCATGAAAATTAAAAAATGGGTATGATTAAGATTATATTTCTTTTTTTTTATCTTTGTTGATGGCCCAAATGAAGACTATTGTTGTGATGAAGCATCCAATGAAAAGTACATTCCATAGTCACAAAGCGATGGATTACCAATTTATAATTCAACAGTGATATTCAAGTTGATATTCTTCAACAAGGTTTTGGAATGTACACCAAGGGAAATATGGACACTAACAAATTTGTCAAAAGGATAGAGCTTTCAGGAATTCTAACAGTTTCTTATACAAAGGATTGTTAAAACAATGTCAATAACATGGAATATGGTAGGTAGGAATAGTATGAAAAAATAATGTTCAAGACTGCTGAAAAATTACATGCACCGATGGAAAAGCATTGTATAAATATGTAATCATTTGGTAATCGTGGCTCCATTTCTCTCTCTCTCTCTCTCTCTCTCTCTCTATATATATATATATATATATATATAGTGCTCACCATTATCTTTCAAACCTTGCAAAAAGGGTGAATGAAGTAAAGTATGATATTGGTTGGAAATTTTAGAGTGATAACATCTCTAATTTCCCTATAGATTAGTTGGTGTTTTGGCCCTATAATTTATAAGATTGGCAAGAATAAACGATAGAGGACAACATCAAACCACTTTGGAATCTAGGACCTAGCCTTCCTACACTCAGAGAGGGCTCTCTCTATTTATGATTTAATTTTACTTGAATATTATGAATGTTGATGTTAGGCTAGTTACAGTAATGGTGAAAATTAGTTGTTTTGATTGATTTTGTTGGTTGGATGAGCAGGTATGCATAAAATAATCCATTGGGATATGGAGTCAAAAGGGCTTGTTAGTGGCATCAACTTTTCAAGAGCATCACAGGGTATTCTAACTATACTAATTAGACATTTAAGGCAGTATGAATTATGCTATGGATAAAATAGTGATATTCAACAATGATTAAAGAGGAGTTAAGAATTATTTAACCATACTCCAAAAGAAAACATTCAGATGGTAAATACATACATAATTAAGGTGCTCCAACAACAAATCTTAAACTAAAATTTATGTTTTGAATCAGATAAATATGATGCATAGTGAGAAAAGACAATCGAAACATTTGATACAAAAAGGAAACACATCACCATTTAACACAACTCAAGTATCCTGTAAAAAAGTGTGTTATTATTGATGCCCAACTCCAAAAATTATGGTGCTCCAATACAAAATGGTCTTATAGTGCAGGGTCTAGCAGAGTCTAACCAATTCCAACCCTTGATACTGCTAATGCATGTAGTATTTAACTGAAAACTATGTCGGTTTACTTATCTACTTCAGAAACTTTTCATTAATTACAATTAAGCAAAAACTGGACAAGTGTGGCCATGCAAGGCCCAGACAAAATATCTATGAAAAACACTACTTTTGGAATTAACTTCGGCAACTCTTCATGAATCGAAAAACTTTGACATATCTTCATGAATCCAAAAGTAAGTGGAAGGTGGTTGAGTTGGTCACGAAGAGGCAACGATGGGTGGCTCTGACATCTCGCTCTACTTTTGGGCCTCCTTCTGCTGGATCATTAAAGATGATGCAGTGATGGCACTTTTTGTTGATTGGTGGTTGTGTTACTGTGTTCATCGTGCCTTTTCAATATTGATACATGCACAATTTGGCCCACTCCTTCTTAACAAGAATTCTCATCCCTATGACCTGTTGGTACACTTCACCCACCTCTGTGTATTTGCTGAAAGTGGGCCTGGTGAGGAAAACATGCCTCATCTCATGTTTGATGAAGATGTCGTTGCTCAAGAGGTCTATGACCACTTTCCTAGTGACGTTTCCTTTGATATTGGAAAATTTGGTGGTATCCTTAGTTGTTTCCATGAGCTTGGTCAGATAATATCCCTTTTGGACTAGCTTGTTATTAATTACATACAGTGAGGGAAACCCTTTTGCCCTCAGGTGCTCAATTCTATTTAAGAATTTGTTGATGGCCATGTCCAACTCATGACACTTATCTTCCAGTTGTCTCACCAAATTCCTCTTAGTGAGGACCCTTTTCACCTCTAATATGGTATTTTTTATGTCCTACAAATCTAGCTCTTCAAGCCCATAACTGGTTTTGGAGTTCAATAATTTTATGATTTTAGGGGCTGTGATTAGCATATTTCCCAATTATTGATTTTCTTTTTCAATAGCAACTGTGCACCTGTCAATAAACTATTTTTGTTCAAAGATGATGTGGATGGAGTGCCAGTTTTAATCCACTATCTCTATGATACTGCCCCAAATTATCGGCTTCATCTGGCCCAGAATGCTGCTGGCCGAAAAATCCTTCTCTTCTTTCTCCAACCTCTCAATATACCTTCTGGCTATCTCATGGGAAGTTTCAGAACTAGCCTTTTGATCCCTCAGGATGCCTATCTATGCCTCAAATTTCTTGATCTCTTATGACTGTAGGGTCATACTTTCCATGGCATTGGACAACTGAAATGTCCCACTGGATGCTCCAGCAATTGCTGGTACAGCTGATGGAATTAATGAAATGGGCACAACTTGTTGTGGGATGAGTGCCACTCGAGCTGCTTCTTCTTTTTCCTTTAGTATCTTCTCTATCTCGGTCTCCATTCACTTGATTTGGTCAGGCTATTCCATGATTAATTTAATAAATTCAGCCTTTTGTGACTCATCTTCCTGAATGCCTTTAGCCAAGGGGTCTTCTGTTGCTGACATCTCGAGTTGTTTCCTAAGGGTTGCTATGTTAGCATTATTTTTCTTCAAAATCTCCTCCACAGCTTGAAAAATGGTTGGGTAATACCCAAGCTTCACTATTATATCTTATAAAGACTTGATCCATGAGTCTTTAGCCATAGCATAGACTTTCTCCATCTTGATTTGTGATTGGGTATTGGATAAAGATACTTGAATTTTTGACAAGCTCACAACAACACTTGTCAAGGTGGAGGCCACCATCTATCTGGTTTTCTTGTGTAATTCCATTTGGTAAATAGGATGGATGTCCTTAGTGCTAAACTTGAATGATGCCTTCTTATAATCTCTTACTCCTTGAGGCTGTGGGACAAAGGCTTCTAGAAATGCCATCTCATCCTCCCTTTTTCAGTGTCAAAGGCAAACAGTAGCATGCTTTGTGAACTTGAGGTCTACTTCTAGAATTGATTGTAGGTGTTACTCTTCAACAAATCATTCCTCAAATTTATCTCCTTTAATGTGTCGTAAATTGACTTTTATTGGCCTTCTATGGCAGGCTTGTAAGTAGATGTCTACAAACTTGGTTGCTGCAGAGACACTGTGGCTGAGGATGTAGGGAAGGCCATTGTTTGACCACCCACTGGAGATGCCCTAGGGGTATCTATAATATGAATCATTATATTTTATTCTAAATCACCTCCTTGATCAAAATCCATGTAGATTATGGCCCTCTTCCTATATTTCAATTTTAATTCTTTGCTATAGGTATCAGTCACTGAAGGTGACCGATCCTCTCTTGGCCTCTTGCTTCCTATCTCTTTCTCTTTCTCTTTCCTCTTTTCTTGTTTTTCTTATGCACTCTTCCTTTCTTGTGGTGTTGGGGATTGAATGCCTCAGGTGGAGATAACCTGATCTTCATCTTCTTATAGGGTGTTGGTGACCCATTCTTATTGATTGGCATATTGCTCAATTGCAGGCCTGTGTGTGTGGACATAGGGTGTGGACCTGTTTTCCACACTTTTCTTGGAGATAATCCCTGCAGGGTCATAGAACAAGTGAAACTGTGGCTGAAACCCATTTCCTTTAGTATCTTATATGCCTCCTCTCCTGTTTTTCTGCTGTTACAGATGAAAGGCCCAATTTGTGCCTTGATCTTGAACTGAGACTATTGGACAAATAAATCATTCTTGCAGACAAGAAAGATCTCCCTAGTATCCTACGGATATCTAGCAACAAATAGATAGATGTAAACTACTTTCTCTAGATTATATTTGATCTAGAATTATTTGTAATGAAGGATTTAGGACTTACCTATAGTCCAGCACTGATCGTAGTCTTCTTTCCTGTCGCTTTGAATATGTCTCCTTTCGGGATCTGCAATTAAAAAAATGAAAGAATTAGAAGCACCTGCATTATATAGACTAATTCATAAACCATAAATCTATCTTTATGATCAAGGAATTCAAGAAATAAGCCATTTAAATAAGCAACTCATTGAGAAAACAAGATCCATTTGTATTATATTTGATGAAAGATGGAGCCTTACAATTGTGTTCGCCTTGATGTCGTACAAGTCCTTCCAGGGTCTGGAACAAGCGTTTCCTCTACTTTGACAAGCCTTTGCACTCTCTCGACTAACATACACATGAGTGTGTAATCATTCCCATATGGTTATCAGTTAAGAGAGTCTGAGTTTTTCCAACAATTCTCCTCAAAAAATCTCAAATCCTAAATCCCCTTGAGGCTGAACTATGGCCTCAATTTATAGCAAAAGAGAAGAGGTTGCAGCTCCAAATAAGAGGGGATAGAATCCTCTTTCAAGGGATTAAGTTCCACATACCAAGGGGTAGGCTCCTTTAATGGAGGGATGAATGTACATGAAAGGAGCGAACTTTACACCAAATAAT
The DNA here is from genome assembly GCA_034641835.2 of Pinus albicaulis. Classification (NCBI taxonomy): domain Eukaryota; kingdom Viridiplantae; phylum Streptophyta; class Pinopsida; order Pinales; family Pinaceae; genus Pinus; species Pinus albicaulis. Next base: position 45,494 of record JAXQQM020064289.1, on the reverse strand, counting down.
TGCTTCCAGAAGCTTTCAGATTCAACCAGTTTGGCTTCCAAATTTTACTTCTGCCTTCACTTTACCTTTTACAGGAGTCCATACTTTGAATGAAGAAAAAATATAGTTGGTTCCACATGTTCTAGAGAAAACAGATGCAACACCGTAGGTAATACTAAGAGAAAGTGCGATACAAGTATTTTTATGACTTTTATAAGCTTTTCTCTCAATTTCAAGGCTTGGTTTTAGGAACTTGATGTTTGTAGACTTCTAAGGCAGTATTGTACAAGTAATGATGAACCCATACAGACAGTAAAACATCATGGTGACATTTTTAGTGTAACAGATTTCCCCCTAAAGTGCGAAGTATGAGACCATTCGAAGAGTGATGTGCTTTATCATTTCAAGGATTAGCTTGTGGACACCCCAGTCGGAATCCTGTAAAAACATTTAATGCAAAACATATATATATATATATATATATATATATCATCGTTGAGGTAGGCATTCCCATACTCAGATCAAACACTAACTAAACTTGTTTTGATATAGAAATGATTTTACTATCACATCAATATTGTAGACACAGTATGGACGTAGCCATTTTTTTTATGAATATTCCACTGTATAATGAATAATAAAACTCCTCGTAGCCTGGATGGTGGAAACTAGATCTAGGGTCTTGATTTCCGCTACCCGAACTAGTATGATTCTATCCATGTGATTGATTGTGTCGAAGTCGAACTTGGTAGAAACCACTTGATTACCAGTCAATGATGTGAAATGTTAACAAGTGTGAGAGAAACCACCAATAATGACAATGGCTCTCAAAGTACTTATTACAATCCATGGAATGTGAATGAATGAGCTGAAGTCGAACATTTCATGGAATCGTTCGATCGAAGGTCAATGATGCAACCTGTCGTCAATGGCGAGAAACCTGCCATTAAGGCATGCAGATTCCAAGGTACTGAAGGATTCTAGATCAACTTCCTAGATGATGAGTTGTCGTCGATAGAAAGTGATCCATCGTAAGAAAGCCCACAACACGAAACAATTATATCAAGTTTTGTAGAAATATTTTTCAAGGAATGACTCAGGGATGGTCAATGCAAATGGACACAAATGTTTGCAAATGAATGGTTTATTTGAACTGTCCTCTTGAGCACATAATGACACTGCAGATGGTTTGGTGACAATTGACCTAAGATAATACCTAGAAATTGGCTGAATACTTTCAATATGGTTTGATTAACTAATAGGCAAACGATTTTCCCAACCCAGGTAGAAGTGTGACAAAAGTGTCGTGTTCAAGAGTGGTAAACTTCTTTTTTAACAAAGTGTGACAAATGGATTCGTTTTCTCTCTTTTCCCCCACCATTTCTAGCAAGTGCCTCTTTATTTTTGACAATCCTGAGGAGGATAACATTTGCTTGTTATATAAGCTCATCCTTTAGATGAGTCCAACTTAGTTTAAAATTGAACCCTAAGAAGGAGTGGTCTATTCCTTTTTGTAATCAACAGGTCCTTTACTGTTAAATTTTAACAAGTCCAGTATAGGAGAAACTCGGTGTTTTTCAATTTTAGGGAGTCAGAAGAAAAACTTAAGGAAACTCCATGGGTGTAATTTTTCATAAATTTAGTCTCTCAAGCCCGAAAAAAAAAGATAAAATAATACAGGAGAGAACTCTATTGACCATGATTAGTCAACATATATCTTTTTCGTAAATAGTCTATTTCAGTCCGGAAAAGGGGTAAATTTATACTGAAAGGACGACTGTTCCTTTCCTTTAACGAGTTCGAATAGTCAAGTACTCGGCAATATTTTCATGTTTAGAAAGTCTAAAAAGGGCTTAAAAGAGAACTCCAATATTTCACTTTTTCGTAATTTTTAAGAGTCTGAAAAAGTGATAAATTTGTACTCAGTAGTTTCGCTTTTTCTGTAAGTTTTAACGAGTTTGAAAAAGTGATAAAAATGTACTCATTCATTTTTTCATAATTTTTACCGAGTTCGAAAAAGTGATAAAAAGTATACTCCTTCGTCAAAATGACCATTTCACCCAAAAATCCTATATTATGCACAAAAACTCAAAAATTAAACATACATGTTTATGATTAATAAAAATAATTTGGAAAACCCACTTTTCAAAGTAAAACATAAACAAAATAGTATTTTATTTATTCAAAAAATCTTACAAAAAGGAGTTTTTGTAAATCATTTTTACCATTTGACTTCAGAGTGAAAATTGAGAGCTTTTGGTAAAAACCGTTCCAGAGAATATTGCGGAAGATTCACCCATCATAATAAAAAACCATCAGTTCCAGGTAATCCACATCATCTTTACCTTCATTTTTGTCCATTTAATTTCTCATTTTAGGGTTTAAATTGATTTTTATGGAGGAAAATATGTTCAAAAAATCGCTCACGGGGGTCCACAGGCAAAACACATGGAACCTGTGGATCCCGATAATTTTGCAAAATAAAAATTGTCGTAGTCCCATACCTTACGCATAAGATACGTGCGGATCCCTGCACTGTTTTTATACATAAAGTGCGGAGGCACCGTAAGAAAAAATGAAACGTATAAATCTCCCAAATTGAACCAGATTTTCTCACTCAAGTTGTTTCTAACCTTTCAATTTGTCCATTGCAGGATATTTGCAATGCTTGAGTGGCGAGAACGAGACCATGAAGAAGTTGATGATGCGGCCATGTTACATCCGCCCGCATTACAAGTTTTAAGAGCATGTGGTTTATACAAATTTTGGGCCATTCAAGGTATGAGGGCTCAGGTAGATTTGCTTACCTGGCTAGTCAACAAATGGGATGTACAAGAGAAATGCTTTATCATTGGAGGTCACCGGCTTGAAATTGAGCCGGAAGATATATACTTCCTCACTGGTTTGACAAATAGGGGCGAGCCACTCTCTTTATTTGGGGCTAGGGCAGGTCGCCAGTCTGTCGCTAGCCTTCAAGGAGAATTTTGCAATGAAGAAGCATACCCCAAGGATAAACGTATTGACATAAAAACCATTATTCATCCTGAGCTAAAAGTGCTTGCATTTACGGTAACCAGGTTGTGTGGGAGCGCAACTCCACATGTCGCTACGAGATCCCAAATGCAGATTGTCGTTGACTACTTTAGAGGCACCATTTTCAACTGATGTGAGGCAGTGTTGGCCAATGTCAAAGGCCAACTAACTAGAGAAAAAAACACGAAGTTGAAAAACTTCGGATATGGAGCAATCGTGGTCACATTTGCTCTAGAGAGGATTCCTCTACTGGCCCCATAGCTTATTGCAATTGATCATGGTAGAGTCAAAGAGCCTCGAATGGTTCGATGGGTTGCATTGATGGCCCGTCACAGTGAAGGTGGCAAGGTTTTCCGTTTCACCATGGCTTACTTTCATTAGTTAGATAACCAAGTCTTCATGATTAAAGATTTTCCTTATGCTGGGATAGATTTCCGCGGTGACCGAGAGCTGTCTCTTCCTCCAGGGACACAGTGGGATGAGTCAGGTAAAAAATCATTTTGACATGTTCTAAATTTTAATTTTAATTTTGTTTTTTGAATCATCCAAAATTGATGACAAAATTTTGAATGCAGATGTGGGTCCACATCGACCAGCCACTCTCTGTCCTTTTGACAGGAAACTAGCTGCAGCACCACCACCACCAAAGGATCAGACGGCAGAGGTCCTTACCGATCTGGAGAACCATCTAGAGTGGTTGACCTTAGATATTCCAAAGACTACCATAGATGACATTCTGCTCCGTTTACAGAGATATGTTTTCGGGGTTCCAGGACCGTTCAGGAGATTTCTGAGCAAGGTGGCATGGGTTGTAGTGTTTTATTGTGATCATCACCACGAATAGTGGATGATTGATATTGTAGACTTGTATCATTTTTTGTATCACTTTTTTTCCGATCATAAGGCGTTTTGAACCTATGATCGAGGATGATGTAATATTTTTTGAAAACACTACTCTTATGCTATGATATTACTACTATTTCCAGTTATCTGTCTTAACATGTTATCGAATGTCATTTTGATCTACTGCTTTAATTATCACAAATGTTTGTTTATAACACTAGAAGCTATTGCATCAGCTAATGTGTTTAAATTTCTCGAAATATTTTGATACTCAATATAATCAAATTCTTGTTCCAAGAGATGAACTTTCAAAAATAATCTTAACAACACTAGGTTTTTAATCGCATATACTCTATTTAATTGTAATACAATGAGTTCAGAATCTAACCTAGCGATCAAACTTTGAATTCCAAATGAAATGGATTCGGACAATAACTCAATAACTGCGCTATACTCTGCAATATTATTCATCGTTTGACCGAGGCTTACCCCATGCATAGATACTAACTCATCAGTGGGTGAATAAATCACCCAAGATGCGGAAGAAATGTTCTATGTACTACGACAAGCACCATCAGCAAAACCAATGTATGTTTGAAGGGACGTCGACATCTGCAAAATCAAGAGCGATCCAGATAAGCAAGGAAAGTAGTAAAAGCACACTTAAACTAGGCATAACTAGGCACGCTCTCTAATCTACAACACACCAGTTTAATGAAAATAACTAATATACAGGGAATATCTCCACACAAGAATCAAGCATAATATCTCTTCAGATAAATCCCATTTATGGGTTTTCCTAAAGAGAACCCGTCAAAGTAAATTAGTTCATAGACCCCTTTTGCAAGCTGTCGCTTAACAATATAAGGACCATGCCACATGGGTTCAAATTTCCCAGCCCCTAGCTTGTCGTTAGCTTGATCATAAACCAAGACTAGGTCTCCTTCTGAAAAAATACGAGGTGTAACACTTCTATCATACTGAGCTTTCATTCGTTTTGCATGAGTTTCGGTAGCTAATGCAGCAGTGTGTCGATTCTCATCTAATTGAGCTAAGTACAAAAAGTGTTTCTCCTCTTCAGAAGTGGCAGGTAGTAACTCTATGGCTAGTTGGAGTGATGGTATCGCGCATTCAATTGGTAATACCGCTTCTAAACTGTAGACCAGTTGAAAAAGGGGTAAAATCTGTCGATGTTTTTGCTGAGGTTCAATATGCCCAAAGTGTCGAAAAAATCATGGTATGCCAATTCGATTTATGAATGTCGATGATTCATTTGATCATGGTGACTTAAAATTTATTGATAGCTTCAACCAGACCATTAGCTTGCAGATAATATGGTGTGGAACTATCATGGTGCAGGCCAAGTTGGTCAGTCAGTTCGGTCATCATGATGTTTCAAAAATGACTCCCATGGTCAGTAATTATCACTTGGGGTACACCAAAACAAGAAATCACATGATTGAACACGAAAGTAGCTACAGTTTTTCCATCTACCGCAAATGTAGGCATCGCCTCGGCCCATTTGGTAAAATAATCTACTGCAAGAATAATATACCCATGCCCCCTGGCTGAGTGAGGGTTACATGTAATGAAGTCAATGCCCCATTTTGCAAAAGGACCAACAGCAATTATAGGGTGAAGAAGAGCGGGTGGTGCACGCATCTTGCGATCAAAGATTTAATAGTTGTGGCATTTTCAGATAGCAAAAATACAATCTTTAAATAAGGACGGCCAAAATTAGCCAGTGCGCAATATCTTTTGGGCTGTGGCATACCCAGACATATGACAGCCACATGCTCTGAAATTACAGTCATTTAAAACCTTTTCAGCTTCGTCAAGAGTTAGACAACGTCGAAAAACAGAGTCTGCACCATGACGATATAGCGCGTCACCAAACATATGATATTGCTGAGACTGGAAATGGATTTTTCGTCATTGTGACTGTGAAAGTCGAGCCAAAAAGTTTGGGTTTGGAGATAAATGATGATATCTCCATACCAAGGATCGATGGTATTGATAAGAAACAAAGATTCATTTGCGATCAGATGTTCTGCCACAGCTTTTGTGTCATTACTTGGGAAGTCACACATAAGTTCAGCGAATACTAATGATTTCTTTGACTTGGATTTTTCAAATTCCAAATCAAACTACTTTAGGATAACAATCCATTTGGAGTATTTTCCTCCTAGCAATTGTTTGGTCAAAATATACATCATAGGGTTACAATCAGAAATCACTGTTGTTTTGCGTAACAGTATGTAATGACGAAATCGTTGGACAGCTTGAACTGTTGCCAAAGCCAATTTCTCCACATGTGAGTATTTGATTTCAGTCGGATTAATATTGTGACTGAGACAATAAATCACATGTTCATTGTGGAATTCATCTTCCTAAACTAAAACCATGCCAATCGTAGAATTAGAGGCTGCTAAGTATAAAAAGTAATCCTGGTTGTAATTGGGAGGATGCAATAATGGTGCATGGGTAAACACATGTTTAAGAGCATCAAAAGATCAATCAGCGATCTCGTCCCAAAAGAAATGAATATTCTGTTTTAACAACTTGGTAAAACCTTTGGTTAACTCAGCATAGTTAGGAATGAATCAAACGTAAAAAGTTTGCTTTCCCTTGCAAACTTTGGAGTTGGAGAAGAGTGGAAGGAGGAGGTAATTTGATAATAGCCTCAACCTTCGATGGGTTGACATGAATGCCTTCCTTTGAGACAACAAATCCCAACAATCATCCAGATTCAACGCAAAAGACACATTTGTGAGGATTCAAATGAATCCTGTAATGCCTACATCTCATAAAGATAGCTCGTAGATGAGTAAGATGATCTTCTCTACGTGATGAATGCGTGAAGGACACCTTTATCAGGCGGTTTTATTACTAATTCAGGATTCGATTTCTCGATCTGTAACGGATCAGAAACTGAGGGAGATGTAGTTGATGTTGAATTAGAACTTTATGCTTCTTTACCACCAACAGGATTTTTATTACCATAATCTTGTGATCGCATCGCAACCATCAAGATATATTCTAGCGTATTCGAGGAATATCTAATCATGTTACTATCTTGAGCAGGAAAGGGATCCTTCAAGACAGCAGGCATGGATGAACCCTTAACTAATTTCGATACCTCGACTCTATGCAGGCACTCTTTAGTAAAATGATCCTCATCGCAGATGAGACAAGGATAACGAGGTTTTCGTTTTTTGTCAGTTGGTTCATTTTTATCATTTTTATCTTTTGAAGATGATTTTTTGTTTTTATTCTTACCCTTATTTTTACCACCAATTTTAGGTTTGGCTGTAGATGATTCTACAACATGAATATCAATGGAAGTTTCAGTGGAATAATCTCCTTTAGGTGAATCGGGTAAATTTATAATCGGAGAAGTCGTCTTGGAATATTTCTTCTTACTCTTGCTAGTGCTAACAGAACCAATTACACCATCAGTGGCATGACAGCCTAAAGGAGTTGTAGTTAACTGACCAGGTCTTGATAAATCGGGGATTTTGTCATACAGAGTACCTGACTGTGTATATACAAGGTCAAGGTACTGAGCTTGAGCAATGACTTGCTCTTATGTAACAACGCCTCCTTTGGCCACATTTTCACTAATTTTGGGAAAGAATGATTTGATAAACCATTCAGCCAAAATTTTATCCTGAATAAAGACTTTCACTAAATGTCTCCTACGTCGCCCTTCATGAATGTGATCGGATATGACGTAGACGTAGATTGTTTTAATGAGGTCAATAATTCTGTACCATTGTCGTATCTGATAGGTAACTGAAAATGGGTTAAGAAAGTAGTAGTTAACCCATTAAAATTATTAAATGAGCCTCGTGGTAACTCAATGTACCATTTGGTAGCTAGACCAATGAGATTTCTCTGAAAAAAGACGCAATCGAATCGAATAATTGATTAGTGAATTGGATGCACACCAGAGGCGATAAGTCATAACATGATTAGATGGATTGTCTCCTGACTTACCTTCAAACTTTGGAATATCACTGGGAAACTTATTAGGCATCGGCGGCCAATACGGAAGATAAAATATGGGATCATTCGTGAGGCGTGATAAATCAGGTAGATCTAAAGTTGCTATGAATCGTAACCGACGGCTAGGGTCTGGATAACCTTGTGTGATCAAACCAGTACCAGGAGGAGGATATCCAAGATATCCTGGAATTGGATGTGTTTTCAATCCTAGAGACAGCCTTGAATTGTGAAAGACCAGTGCCTATGACATCTTATATAGCAAGGAGCAATATGATATGACAGGGATAATTAGCAGAACAAAGCTCTCATGCTATTTCTTGTAAACAAGAAAATTAATTTGAATGGGACCAAAACTTTTAGAAGCTTGATACAGAGAAAGCAATACTGCAGAGGCAAGATGTGAAACTCTAACACGAATGTATCAAAAAATTCAAAGGCAGCTTACTGCAAAGAGGGCTGGATTCTAAATACTTCACATAGATGAATAATCATAAAATCCTACTACATACGTAGAATAAAGAGAATACAAACTGTTATTGAGACAATATCTAGAAACATATACCAGCATGTGGTGGGCTTACGAAATTAAGAATCCACACATGATAACAACATTTGTAAATAACATCTCATAGCAGCTAATATAGCAGAAGTATGGGTGAATTGAAAATGAGACAACATATCACGCCTGAGCCATATTTAAAGTGCCAAACAGGTTATGGCATAAGTATTAACTAAAATAAATTCATACTGAAACCAGTGGGCTACTCAAATTCCAAAACATGATACAAGATGAATGGATGTAAACGAAATGAACCGCTAAGCTACAACACATAGGAGAGAATTACACACTGTAAAGCACCAAGACCAGAATCCTCGGTGAAGATAGAACTCCTTCTCGTTGAGACCCAACGGGCTCTTCACATTTCTATTGAGATTTCAACAACAAGCATACAAAAACTCTTTCACAGCAAAATTCTTCAGATAATCTGGAACCTGTTTTTCTCTTCATATCTTGCTTATATAGAGGCCTCAGTACATGAGCGAGAAGATATTTTTTGGAAAAATATCTTCTTCGCATGCCAGTAATTTGTTAGAGGTCTTTATCAAAATAACCAAAACTTATGATGAGGAATAAAGGCCTCTCATCATTTGCAGTTAGGTACTCGGTCGTTTTGAAACAAAATATTAAACAACAGTCTTGGCAGAAAGTAAAATGCTGGAGTGGAATATAAATTCCACTTGAAACTTAAAAGTAATTAACTAAAGTAAAAATAAAAAGGCCACTAGGGCCGAAAAATGAATTGACAGTATTTCATTGATGAGAAGGGGTTGAGGCGGTTGCTGACACTGGTGGTGGGACATTTGCTGACGAGTTGGCGATCTAACTGGAAAACTGGGTGCATCTTTGCTAACTGTCCGTTGAAGGTTCAGGCATTGCTGCGAATCCTTCCACCTTGATGTAGTCCTCAGTGAGGTCATAGAAACTTGCCTCAGTGGGGATCTTATGTTTTATCAAATGAAGGAGAGTGAATTCTTGGTGGAGCGATGAAACAATTATCTCAGCTTTTAACCGAGCGGTTTTGTCTGACAAGCTATCCGTCCAGTCCCTTTCTTCCTGGAGACGTGCTTCATACTCTGTTAATGGTTGGAGCATGGAAGGAGTGGTAGAATCCCAACATGATTGGAGTCCAACTGTTGTGATCTAGGCCCAAACTGCATCGAACCGATCCATGTTGGCTACCACCTGTTATAGGGCCCTCGAAGCTATAACGCTGGCAGATTCCTTATCAATAATATTCTGGCATTGAACGGCTTCCTTGAACCGACTCATTATGCCATGTTGCTCCACATCACCAGCTTTCAACCCTTTCAAGAAAGAAATATATCCCCTGGCGTTCTGGGCTCTGTTTTTCAAGTTGAGATCTCCCTCCTGAAACTTCCTTCTGAGATGGAGTAGAGAAGAATTTGTTTCCTTAATGATTTTCAGGAAATCCCACTACTCTGTCTTGCAGGTCAATGAAAGGCTCAAACCTGGGAGGGTTTATGGTTTCATGGACCTGAGGAGTCTCTGGTTCAGTTTTCTTGGGGGTGCCTTTACCCATGACTGACATGAAAAATTGTAAAAAACAAAAGGAAAGCAGAGGGAATATGAGGGACGGAATACCTGTGCAATGGGAAATTTTCTCGGGAAAACGACGCGGGGTACTGACAGTGACTGGGTAGACTTGGCACTAGCTCCCATTTAGTTTATACCATAGCTGGAAGACCTGTAAATTTCACTGCAGTAAAATATGGGAGAACCGTTATCTAAGACTGAGAGTTCTGAGGTAAAAGGCAGAGAGGTGAAGTAAGTGGGGTGAGTGTCGTAAGGACACTGACAATGGAGCACGCGACGCATATGGATTGGGCATTAACTGGAAGTTGGCGATCACCACGTGTCGGGTTTAATACTGGTACGGGCCTCGGTACCAGCTCACCTATGGACTTACCTTACCTTTCTGCCGCATAGATAACACAGTTCTTGAAACATATTTCTCGTAGAACTAGAAAAATACATAGCGTACAGACCTCTAGGGCCCACACATCGTTCTGCCACATCACCCTTACCTTGGGTCCACCCCGTGACATGACACCATAATTCCGCGGGGGTATGAGTCTCTTCCCCCTTCCGTTTCTTGACCCCCTCGGAATTTCACATACGGGGAGTTCCCTCACGTGCGTATTATGAAAGCGGTGAACCTTATAATCATTTCGTTTTGCGTCCTTTACACCAATTCTTTGCCTTTTTGCAATACCTTTGCCCTTTCACTTTATGTTTGAACCCTTTTTGAACATATGTTTCGTTTTAGACACGTGACTTGTCTTATCATCATTTATCTTCAACCATCCTTTGAATGTTTCACCATCTATCATAACATTCAATACATGTCTATCCAAGGGTTAATTCAAAAAATGACTGATGTTAATTAATGATCAACATTGGCTCCACCTGGGGACAGCACGTTCATCCTTGGACATGTCAAGAACTTCGCAGACCACCTGTTAATCTTCTGGGTGCATTTGGACTTACAGACCCTTTACATCATCATTTTTTTACAAACAAGAAAATAAACCTATTCTACTTCTACCCTTATTACTCCATGAGACCAGATTAAACTGTTGGTCTCATATTTTCTCTATCTAAGCTACATCTACTAGGATTAAACTGTCTAGCAGGCTTCTTCTCTACATCCTAAGACAGAAATTGAAAAATAGTCAAGCCAGGATTAGACTGTCTGGCTTGTCATAGGCCATGGAATAAAGACAAAACTGCTCATGGACTGAAACTTTGCAGAAATCTAAAACTACTGACTGAATGCTCACAGACTGAGCTTTATTGAGCTTTTCCTACCTACCCTACTCTAAATGGAATATTTACAAGTCTATATTACAAACACTTTCTTCCAATGTAACCAATCCATCAAGTGATCCCAATACTGGTATTTCTTGCTCAGCCCCTTGAGCAGACTGAATAGGCAAGGTTGCTCCCACTCTTCCTGTTCTTCAACAGCAGCTTCGAAAAATCTTCTTTCTATTCGCAACATGCTGCTCAATAATACCTTTGATCCTTCTTCAAATGTTTGCAGGAAATGAACATTAGGATCATGAAATGATACCTGGTTGTAAAGATTTGGCAGGCTGGTTTCAACCAGGATTGCTTCTTCTTCCACTGGATTGAGAAAAAGACTCTCTTGGGGTAGAGTGTCTCCTTCATCTTCTTCATCTGAACTGGAGGACTCATCATATCTTTTAGTTGTGTCCTCTTGGAGCTCTGATATATATTTCTCTGGTGGGCCGAGCTCCGTGAAAATATCTGTGTATTCTTGAGCAGAGGTTACATTCATTGCTTCCTCCTTTCCAAGAGAGGGCTCGTTATTTTAATCCTTCTCAAGAATCTCTTCTTTGCTTTCCCTCCTCATCTTCTGAGATGAAAGGCTGCTGATCTCCATTCTCATGACACTCATCACTGATACTTTCATAACTTTCCCCATCAGTGTCATAGACAGGTTGGCTCGACCAAGTCAACCATTCTGGATGCTTAGCAGGTATTTCTTCATACATATCCACAGAGGAGCTTTCTAGATCTCTGCAGTCAAAGTCGTCAGATAAATGAGCAAGAGTGTCTATTCTGTAAAATACTTCAGAGGTGGACTGCGTGTTTGATATCCGGTCTGTCTCTTCTTCTGTCGACGGAAGAATTTCGTTTTTAACACAGACAAAAGAGCAGCAGCCCTCTGTTTCTTGTACTAGCTGATCTGGAGGCTGGATGTCTTCTGTAGCCTCTTCTGTGGAATTTTCACATGTGCTAGCAAGGAAACTCTGAGGATTTTTTAATGTCTCCCTTTGAGCAGATGCTTCCTCATGAGGTGCATCTTCCTCCTGATCCTGAGTGCAAGCTCTCTTCCTAGAAGATCTAAGGTCATATCTTCAATTAAATTGTGCTTGCATGAAATCGACAAACCGCTTGTAGTAGTCATCAATCTTAGGATCTTCTGTGCTATCATTAACTTTTTCTTCCACATGTGATGGATCTGCACTTCATCACTTCTTTGTAAGGGACATTCTACTTCATCACTATTTGAAAAAGCAAGATATGCCTCCTCTTGCTCATAAGTGGTGTCTTCAGTGGGACCATCTACTTGACCTTCCAAGTATACAGGGTGCGATACCTGGTCTTGCTGCTCCTTCCATTCCCTTTGCATAATCTGCAAGGGTGGCTTCCTGTATTGAGGATTATAACCTCTATTTGGAGCGTTTTGGAAATTCTTGGAGGATAAATTCTTGGCCTCCATTTCAAGTTTAACCAGCTTACTCGAAATATTTTTAATCATATTTTTCATCTCCTCAATCTTGTCATTAGTTGAATCTCTATCTTGGCTCGAGGTGGATACCTCTTCTTTTCCCCTTCTTCTAGTATCCTGTTCAGATTTTCCCTTGGATTTACTAGTGGACACAAAGTTTTCCTCGAGCTCCAGTGCATCTTTCTAGGCATCATCCAGGGTGGCCAGCTTTCTTTCTCTCAAAGAGAAACCAAACTCGGAGTCAAAAGCTGCCACGAAAACTACCTTGGCAGCGGTCTAATGAGGCTCCATATCTGCGGGAAGGCTCAGGTGCAACTTGTTAAACCTCTTGATAAATTCTGACACCCCTTCATTATGTCTTTTCTTGAGTGTGTTAAACTTAGTAAGACAATGTCCATGATCTTTCTTCTCTCCCCATTTTCTGAAAAAAGTGTCCTCCATTCCTTCCCATGTGGTGATGGAACGGTCTCCTAGTGTCTTGAACCATTTTTTGGCTTCACCATCAACATATTGCACAAACAGTCTTAGGACTACGTCGAGATGTTCCACATTAAAAAAAATTGTGAAAGAGCAGAAGACCTCAAGGTGTTTTTGAGATTTGATCTCGTTTTCCCCATTGAATCAGGGAAATATCTTTAGATAGTCCTGTGGCATATCATTTAGCACTTGAGGTAATTCCAGGGGGGAATATTTATTCAACAGGAAGCCAAAGACATTGGCCATTGGAGGAGGAGGTGGAGGAAATAGGAGGGTTTGATGTGTAAGAGGAGGAGGAGGTGGAAGTGAGGTGTGAATGATAATAGGAATGTATTGAACAGCAGCTTGGGATGCTAACGAAGAAGACAAAATATTAACAGTCGATACTTCAGTGACTTCTTTAACTTCTTCGGTCTCTGGAGTGGGATGGAATGTGTAACGAGTGGTATCTATTGATTCTGCCTCGTCTTTGATTTGGATGTTTCCCAGAGGTAGACTATCTGAGTAATAATCGGTTTCTCCCACAGTAGAGTCAGAACCTTGCACTTGGGCTACTTGAGAAGAAGAGGACGAAAAATCTTCTAAGGAAAATTGCAGGATCTCAGTATGGATGAATTGTCTTTCCCTCCAACTCCTTCTATGTAGGATCTTTTCTGGATCAGACACAGAAGGTGTCTTTGGCTGAGACGTATTTAACCTCAGGTGTGGCTTACGAGGAGTCGGGACTGCAAGCAAACTTATAAGACAAATGAATGTGGAGTCGCCAAGGTGAGGGATCTACAACTCTCAACTCTCCATGCTCACCTATTTGAAGAGTGAATAAGGTTTTGTCGAGGCCCAGGGATTCAATTTCTCTCAACTTCGATTCCCCAGCAACGACACCAAAAATATGTTGTCAATCCTAGAGACAGCCTTGAGTTGTGAAAGACCAGTGCCTATGACATCTTATATAGCAAGGAGCAATATGATATGACAGGGATAATTAGCAGAACAAAGCTCTCATGCTATTTCTTGTAAACAGGAAAATTAATTTGAATGGGACCAAAACTTTCAGAAGCTTGATACAGAGAAAGCAATACTGCAGAGGCAAGATGTGAAACTCTAACACGAATGTATCAGACAATTCAAAGGCATCTTACTGCAAAGAGGGTTGGATTCTAAATACTTCACAGAGATGAATAATCATAAAGTATCTACTGCATACGTAGAATAAATATAATACTAACTGTTATTGAGACAATATCTAGAACAATATACCAGCATGTGGTGGGCTTACGAAATTAAGAATCCACACATGATAACAACATTTTAAATAACATCTCATAGCAGCTAATATAGCAGAAGTACGGGTAAATTGAAAATGAGACAGCATATCACGCCTGAGCCATATTTAAAGTGCCAGATAGGTTATGGCATAAGTATCAACTAGGATAAATTCATACCGAAACCAGTGGGCTACTCGCATTCCAGAACATGATACAAGATGAATGGATGTAAACGAAATGAACCACTAAGCTACAACACATAGGAGAGAATTACACACTGTAAAGCACCAAGACAAGAATCCTTGGTGAAGATAGAACTCCTTCTCGTTGAGACCCAACGGGATCTTCACATTTATATTGAGATTTCAACAACAAGCATACAAAAACTCTTTCACAGCAAAATTCTTCAGAAAATCTGGAACCTGTTTTTCTCTTCTGATCTTGCTTATATAGAGGCCTCAGTACATGAGCGAGAAGATATTTTTTGGAAAAATATCTTCTTCGCATGCCAGGAATTTGTTAGAGGTCTTTATCAAAATAACCAAAACTTATGATGAGGAATAAAGGCCTCTCATCATTTGCAGTTAGGCACTCGGCCGTTTTGAAACAAAATATTAAACAACAGTCTTGGCAGAAAGTAAAATGCTGGAGTGGAATATAAATTCCACTTGAAACTTAAAATTAATTAACTAAAGTAAAAATAAAAAGGCCACTAGGGCCGAATCATGAATTGACAGTATTTCATTGATGATAATGGGTTGAGACGGTCGCTGACACTGGTGGCGGGACATTTACTGACGAGCTAGCGATCTGACTGGCAAACTGGGTGCATCTTTGCTGACTGTCCGTTGAAGGTTCAGGCATTGCTGTGAATCCTTCTACCTTGATGTAGGTTTCAGTGAGGTCATAGAAACTTGCCTCGGTGGGGATCTTATGTTTTATCAGATGAAGGAGAGTGAATTCTTGGTGGAGCGATGAAACAATTATCTCAGCTTTTAACCGAGCAGTTTTTTCTGACAAGATATCCGTCCGGTCCCTTTCTTCCTGGAGACATGCTTCATACTCTGTTAATGGTTGGAGCATGGAAGGAGTGGTAGAATCCCAGCATGATGGGAGTCCAGCTGTTGTGATCTCGGCCCAAAATGCATCTAACCGATCCATGTTGGCTGCCACTTGTTGTAGGGCCCTCGAAGCTATAACGCTGGCATATTCCTTATCAATAATCTTCTGGCATTCAATGGCTTCCTTGAACCGACTCGTTATGCCATGCTGCTCCACATCACTAGCTTTCAACCCTTTCAAGAAAGAAATATATCCCCTGGCATGCTAGGCTATGTTTTTTAAGTTGAGATCTCCCTCCTGAAACTTCCTTCTGAGATAGAGTACAGAATAATTTTTTTCCTCGATGATTTTCAAGAAATCCCACTGCTCTATCTTGCAAGTCAATGAAAGGCTCGAACCCGAGAGGGTTTCTGGTTTCACGGACCTGAGGAGTCTCTGGTTCAGTTTTCTTGGGGGTGTCTTTACCCATGACTGACATGCAAAACTGTTAAAAACAAAATGAAAGCAGAGGGAATATGAGGGACGGAATACCTGTGCAATTGGAAATTTGCTTGGGAAAACGATGTGGGGGTACTGACAGTGACTGGGTAGACCTAGCACTAGCTCCCACTTAGTTTATACCATAGCTGGAAGACCTGTAAGTTTCACTGCAGTAAAATATGGGAGAACCGTTATCTAAGACTGAGAGTTCTGAGGTAAAAGGCAGAGAGGTGAAGTAAGTGGGGTGAGTGTCGTAAGGACATTGACAGTGGAGCACACGGCGTATAGGGATTGGGCGTTAACTGGAAGTTGGCGATCACCGCGTGCCGGGTTTAATATTGGTACGGGCCTCGATACCAGCTCACCTATGGACTTACCTTACCTTTCTGCAGCATAGATAACACAGTTCTTGAAACATATTTCTCGTAGAACTGGAAAAATACACATCGTACAGACCTCCAGGGCCCGCACATCGTTCTGCCACATCACCCTTACCTTAGGTCCACCCCGTGACACGACACCATAATTCCGTGGGGGTATGAGTCTCTTCCCCCTTCCGTTTCTTGACCCCCTTGAAATTTCACATACGGGGAGTTCCCTCACGTGCGTATTATGAAAGCGACGAACCTTATAATCATTTCGTTTTGCGTCCTTTACACCAATTCTTTGCCTTTTTGCATTACCTTTGCCCTTTCACTTTATGTTTGAACCCTTTTTGAACATACGTTTCATTTTAGACACGTGACTTGTCTTATCATCGTTTCTCTTCAACCATCCTTTGAATGTTTCACCATCTGTCATAACATTCGATACATGTCTATCCAAGGGTTAATTCAAAAAATGACTGATGTTAATTAATGATCAACAGGATGCGCATTGGGAATTGTGAAACCAGTATTAACCAGACCAAACTGGGGTTGTTGAGGTACTTGATAAGTATACCCAGGATATGGCTGATACTGATATGTTGGATTCTGTGTAGTATTTCCAAATTGATACTGCCCCTAGTACGGTTGATAAGTAAATTGTGGTTGACTAGTGAGAATCGTACTTGTAAAAGATTGTCCCATAGGCATCTGGACCGTAGTCTGAATTGTAGGTCCTAACTGTGGCACAGATACTTGAGGAATTTGCACTGATACACGGGTCATAGAAACAAGAGCTACAAAGACTCCAGAAATAGGTGTGGTAGGTTGAACAGAAGTTGCAACAGTGGTAGAAGTTTGAGGCAGAGTTCTAGGTGTACTAGGCCCAGGCTACTGAACAGAACCAGGTGCAGAGACTTGAATGGTAGACTGGACAGGTTGCTGGGTTGAACCAGAACCTATGGTTTGTCCAAGTTGATTAGGTAACTACACATTGGGTTGTAAATTCTGTTGAACTTGAGATGGATCCCACACCATATTAATTAAGGGATATTGACCCGTAGAAGGTTGTGCATATGAAGGACCATAACCAGGTTGAACGTAAGTTTGATAATTAATTGGAAAATTTCCAACTCCTTGTAATAATGGTTGACCTGAAGGAGGTTGAAAACCTTGAGCTGGGTACTGACCCTGAGGTTGATATTGACTCTGAGGCATGTACGGAATCTGGGGTTGGTATTGACCCTGAGGTATGTGTTATCCTTGGGGTTGATATTGACCTTGAGGTATGTACTGTCCTTGGGGTTGACCTTGAGGTACGTACTGTCTTTGGGGTTAATATTGACCTTGAGGTATGTATTTTCCTTGAGGTTGCTCCCCAGGCAGGAAATATTGTCCCACAGTTTGACCTCCAGGTGGTAAAAAACTACCCTAAGGTTGCCCTCCGGGCGGTAATTGACTACCTTGAGGTTGAGGATTTGGAATATTTCCAGACATCATATAAATATGTTTTGTGTTCAATGTGCCAGTGTTTCTTCCATTCGTACCAGATGATAACACTTGTTCAATTGGTTGAGGCGCTGCTCCTGAGAAGGTACCAGAAAGCAACTGGTATCCCGGAGGAACAGATGAACCACCGTATAAAAATGTTTCTGGAGATTCAGAAAACATAGATGACTCTACCGACATAGCTAATGAAGGTTGATAACCTCTCGGCGTAGGGTAAAAGGGAATTCGGGGTGGTGAATAAGTAAGACCTGCGTTTTGTAAAAGATCCGTCAATGATAAATACCAAACGTCAGTTCTAAAAGGACTGTAAAATATTGATTCATGCTAGCTAAGATTTAAATTTTCTTGGGTTTCAAAAAGAACGACATCTTCATTTGGACCAACAAGTTCTTCAATACATATGAGATCAAAAGGAAGATTTTCGGTAATGCGATGTCTTACTCTAGGTGAACCAGGATCACTAGAAGTTGGAGTAATAAATCCTGAAGATGATTCTAACACAGTAGGTTCAGTGTCTGGCTCAGAAATTTCAGGTTCTTCAGCTAATTCACTGGTTGGAGAAGTAATGTCAGTAATTTCGGAAATTGAAATTGGCTCTTGAACATATTCTATTGTCTGTGATTGATTATAATCAGGATGAGGAATTATGGATGATTCTCCTTGTTCTGTTGACCTAAATATACTGATACTAAGCGGTACCAAAGCTTTCAATCCTTCAAGTTGGCTTGGTGTATACTTAGGGGGTTTCCCTTGAATTCTACGCGATTGTCTTGGTAATTCAGCCATGATTAAAAATTATTAATCACACGCATTCAAAGAAAATTTCAAACAAAAACCCTAAAGTCACTAAAGAGACAATAAAATGATCAAACGCTTATACAGTCAAGGAGATCAAACCACACACAAACAATAAATTCCCACACTAAAAACACTATTTGATGATGAAATCCAACATCGTAGTATTTAATGTAGAAATGGCGGTTCGAACAGTTACCCCGACAACCTACTTAAAGAAACAGACTAGTGCAAGTTTCTCCACTTAAACCATCTCGAATAAAGATAACCCTCCGGAGAGTCCAAGTGAGTCTAGTCGACGTCTGCTCCAAGTACAGTGAGATATTTCCTCCACCGTCACCTTAGGAAAAAATCTTAAAGTTTATGGCTACTAAGGTTACCAACAGGAAAAAATATACCTGGGGGAATAGTCTACGATCCAATATACGCGCAAGGGCATAGTAACAAAGCTTAATCCCCTTGAAGGCTCCTTGACTTAATCCAAGGTATACTGAAAAGTGACCCCAGGCTCCTCGACAATGGTCAATCCAAGGTTTACCGTTGTTAATACGTGCACATCTTCTATCATTCCCAATGAGATGGAATTGATCACCTCACTGGTTCAGATATGATCTCGTGCTTGACTCTTTTAGGAGGAGCTTCCCAGAGCATACAAACTACTATTGGATTTTTCCTACTACAATATTGACTACTTGTTTGTTTTAATTGTCTTGGAGAGTTAATTACTCCCTACTCCAAGACATTAGCCTAAGCTATGTTGGTGAAAAGAGTCCTAGAAATATAAAAATTACTAGATTGATTTTAATTTAAGAATTGCTTTTAATAGGTTGTTTCTTAGGACAATAGGTGCGAAAGTGAAACTTTGATGATATGTAGTGACCCGACTCAAAACACACTAAAAATGCATCTATTATGAGGAACAATTCATTTCCTTTTGATGAATTCTATCTAAAAGAAAGAGTTGAGAAATGCAATCTTTTAAAACAATTCTTTCCTTCAAAACAAGAACATACGAAAAGAAATATTTTCTTATGAGAACTAAGAATGATCAATTGCTCAAAAATAAAATCCATTTATTCTTCAAGATCGAATCTACAATCAAACATTCTCCAAAAGAAAACTACAATTTCTAGAAATAACACTCAAAACTAAAAACACTAATTTTGAGATCTAAAAATTCTAAGAATTAAATCTGAAATCAAAACTTTAAATATTTTGAGGACATTTTTCTTAGTTTGTAATCTAACTAAGAAATTCTTTGCTAAAATGAGCAAAAACTCTAAAACATCCAATTATTGTTTTTTAAGTGAAATTCAAAACTTAATGAAAAAGTCTTTAAAGATTTGCAAATGAGAAAATGGGATCTAATTCTCATAAAGTAATTTCCGCTATAAAGTCAAAGACTCAACAAGAAAACAATGAAATACCAGTGATCTAAGGTATACAGAGGTTTCTAATCTTTGAGTGACACAAAAACAAAGCAAAAATCACTTATAACATGTAGATCTTTTAGAAAATCATTCAAAACTAAAAAGCTGAAAGAAACTCACACACGAAGCTTTCTGACAGAAAATACAAGTCTGGGTATACACTGAGAATCTTGCAAGCTGATCCTAGAAAAGAGAATTTTGAGTTTTTCAAAAAAATTCTCAAGTTTCGCAGGTTTTAGTGTAAACAGGTGCGGTGCCACACTATGGATACAGAAAAATAGCGGAAATGACTGCACTGTGCCTAAGGACAAAGTGCGGATCCTAGAAAACTTAAAGAAAAATAAAAAATTCTAAATTACTTTTCAGGGATTCTACAGGAATAAATTACCCAAGCCAGTATTAATCAATCAAAATCAAAAAAATAATTCCACAAGTCAAAAAATAGAAGAAATCAAAGTTCAAGATCCATTCCCCAGTAGAGTCGCCATTTAGTTGGACGGATAAATCGTTCTTGCAGACAAGACAGCTCTCCCTAGTATCCTACGATAACTAGCGACAATCAGACAGATGTAAACTACTTTCTCTAGATTATATTTGATCTAGAATGATCTATAATGAAGGATTTAGGACTTACCTGTAGTCCAGCGCTGATCGTAGTCTTCTTTCCTGTCGCTTTGAATACATCTCATTTCGGGATCTGCAATCAAAAACATGAAATAATCAGAAGCACCTGCATAATAGAGATTAATTCATAAACCATAAACCTATCTTGATGATCAAGGAATTCAAGAAATAATACATTTAAATAAACAACTCATTGAGAAAATAGGATCCATTTGTATTGTCTTTGATGAAAGAAGGAGCCTTACAACTGTGTTCGCCTTGATGTCATACAAGTCCTTCTGGGGTTCGGAACAAGTGTTTCCTCTACTTTGACAAGCCTTTGCACTCTCTCGACTAACATATACCTGGGTGTGTAATCATTCCCATATGGTAATTAGTTAAGAGAGTCTGAGTTTCATCAACAATTCTCCTCAAAAAATCTCA
Source organism: Pinus albicaulis (assembly GCA_034641835.2). Lineage (NCBI taxonomy): Eukaryota > Viridiplantae > Streptophyta > Pinopsida > Pinales > Pinaceae > Pinus > Pinus albicaulis. The sequence continues at coordinate 24,360 of JAXQQM020064289.1, read as the reverse complement.
AAGCCTAACTCCCCTTGAGGCTGAACTATGGCCTCAATTTATAGCAAAAGAGAAGAGGTTGCCGCTCCAAATAAGAGGGGATAGAATCCTATTTCAAGGGATTAAGTTCCACATACCAAGGGGTAGGCTCTTTTAATGGAGGGATGAATGTACATGAAAGGAGCGAACTTTCCACCAAATAATTGCTTCCAAAAGCTTCCAGATTCAACCAACTAGGCTTCCAAATTTTACTTCCTCCCTCACTTTACCTTTTACAGGGAACCACACTTTTAATGTAGAAAAAGTGTGGTCGGTTCCGCATGTTATAGAATAAATAGATGCGGCACCGTAGGTAATACTAAGAGAAAGTGTGGTACAAGTATTTTAATGACTTTTATAAGCTTTTCTCTCAATTTCAAGGCTTGTTTTTAGGAACTTGATGTTTGTAGACTTCTAAGGGAGTATGGTATGAGTAATGATGAACCCATACTAACAGTAAAATATCATGGTGACATTTTTAGTGTAACACCATACTTATGCAACCCAAATATGTCTCTCCTGCAAGATAAGAATGTGAAGTAAGGAACTCAGTTGCCAAACATATATCTAGTCATTGCCATGCAATCTCTGAAACTAATCATGCTCCCCCTAAGCATGTAATGGAGATGCAATGACACTCTCTTTGTTATTGAAGCAACACATCCTCTTCACTGCAATAAGCTTCCTTGTCAAGAGCAAGAGACTACTCCTCATGAACCATGACTCTAACTAACTTTGGACAATATATACAACGATTTACATACATATAATTCTTCATGGAGCAAATACATGGTTGTGACAAATACATAGGAATGACATATGAATCCTCTATAAACTCTCCCATCACCAACCTAGACTTCTATGGACCCAAGCTTACATCATGCACCCAACATAATGGGGCTACATCAAAGATATAAAAAATAATACATGACTTGGACTTCGATTGACCCATACATATCTAAAGACAAGACATACTAGACACCATGGGTCTCTCCATGAGAAATGTGCTCAAAATATGAAACAATGATAATACATTGTTTTTACAATTGCGCACAAAGGTGCTCTCCGCTATGCATCCCAAAATAATTATATAAAATAAGTGCATGACACCTATTATCACCAAATTGAGTCCTGTTGGGCTACTTCAATGGTCAAGTTGGAGTAACTATTTCAAACTAGATTTTGACTGAAGATTAGCCTCTTCAGTTTGATAGGGCTCTCTCAACTTATCAAAGGATTTACTCAATTAGGTCTTAATACATATGGCTAAATCTGTGAGTGTTTTAGTGTATGTGATTGCAGGTGAAAACTAAGGAAGATTCAACTACCATTGCACTTATGGAGTTAGTAAAAGGAAATCAATGACAAACATTCCTACCTATGGAATTTGAGGCTTTTTCTGTTTCAATGATAGAACAACACTAACACATGGGAATAATTAGTAACTCAATGCTAAATATAATTCAGATCATATATGATATGAATTATGAGTAATTAATCATCAATACTACTATAAGCAAGATATAAAAGAGACACATAAGTCCATTGAAACACATCAAGAATCTCAGGTAAATCAAGAAAAGTCATTGCCTGTCTATTAGTGATATCAGAAATTACAATAGTAGCTCTGTCAAAAGAATTATCCAACCCTTTGATATTCAATCTCCTCCATATAAATAGACTTTTGTGACTTACATAGGATCTGCCTAGTTGGGTAGACCATCGAACCATCAACTTTGACACCTCTCATAACTAAAAACTACTTTTCTGGAAAAGAAAAAGACACCTAATTACTTAAGACTAACAAACCTAATGGGACTCTACCCTACATTTATTTCATCCACTTCTCTAGTAGTGGGAAAATTACATGGATAAGGATGAGATGCTCGAGTGGCATTCTCCATCACTAATACATAAATTTATCCCCATTATTTAAGAAACAATTGTCCTATTTTTTAGGGAAAGAAAAACATTATTTAGAACTTTGTCTTCACGTTGATTTTGATGAGTGAGACATCTGCCAAGTAATGGATCTCTGCTGGGATGGCCCACTGTCTGCTTTGATTTCTCCAAGTGGTTGGTTGTCCTTCATCACACTTTACAAAACTCAAAATACCACTAAAAACATCTCACTGCAAAAAGCATAGTGCAATATGCAGTTTCATAGCGTAGTTTGGTAGAAAATTCATTTTAGCCATCTAAGTCAACTTTTAGCCTTTTTGTTGATGTAGACATGTTTTTTGGGTTAAAAGAGATGAAACACAATTTTTCCAAGCCTTGAATTTTACTTTGACCATGATTTTTTCCATATAATCACCTACAGCAGTTTCGTAGTAGATTTTGGGCTTCAAGCCTGGACCTCACAACAAAATTGCCTGACTTTGCAGAAAATTCAAAATTCTTCCTTTGTCTTTGAAATTTCTCCTGTAGGTCTGCAATATGATATGATGAACTATTTTAAGGCAAATTAGGTATAATATACCAACTTCCTTTTTATGAGTGACAATTTCTCCTTTCAATTTTTCACAATCTTCATCTTTCATGACTAGTTTCTACTTCATTTCTTCCATCATCCTTGTTTCTTCATGTTCTTTGATTTTAAGGGAGATGATATTTGATTTCGTTATGAATATTGATTTATTCTCCTTTTCTATACTTCTCTCAATTTCTTCTTTTATTCTTATAGCTTCACATGTTTCGTCCTTGAGAAGATTAATGTCTGATTTTAGTTTGACGATTTCTTCATCCTTTTCTTCTAGTTGGCATATCATGGTATTTCTCTCCTTTTCTGCTTCATCAACTTGTCTTTTTATGAATGCCAAAGTTTCCATCACCATATCATCTCCTTGCACTTGTTTCCTTGCTTCTTCTAGTTGAGATCTAAGAGAGGAGACCTCTTCCCTGTATTTTCCAATCTCTGCTTCAAGATTGTTCAAGCTCTTAAATATTTGTTCAAGGTGGCTTGACAAAGTTTTTTCCCTTTTGTTTTCCTTATCCAATTCATTTGTCATAGATATGACTTATTCATGATGATTTCTTTTGTTTTGATGAAATTCCTCCTTAATTTTGGCGAGCTCCTCATCTGTTTTTTGTACTTGAAGCTTGAAAAGGTCAAATTCCTTCCTTGTCTTGTCTTGGTTACCATCTTGCACTTTCTTACTAAGTTCCTTGTTTTCATTTTTCAAACTGTTAATCTCTTCCATGGCATCAATAAGCTTAGTCAGAAGATCTTCTTCAAAGTCTTCTTTGCTTTCTTCTTCTTCTAGGTCTTCTTTGGCCTTGATTTCATCATTGTTATTTTCAACTTCCTTGATGGGTTCTATATTTCCTTCTTGATTTCCATCATCTTCTTGACTAGAGGTCATGGCCAATGCTCCTTTGAGTGAAGATCATGAAGTTTGTATCATGTGCCTTTTGCTGACGAACATTTTTCCAAATTGGCCTTCATAGATATTTCTTTTCAATTGTCACATTTACTAATTAGATCACTTATATTTAAAACACAAAAATGAACAATAAGAATAAATATTTTTATTAATATCAATAAATTAAGTACAATATTTGTGTAGGGCTACAACCCTAGATGAAGACACCAATCTTCAATCTCCCACGCTCCAACCTGTATTATTCCAAGCACTGACTTGGACTTCCCAAGGGTCCAACCTTATCAATTTGAGGCACCAACCTCTAAGGCTCCAACCCTATCTCTGGTACAGGCTCCAACCTGGTCTCTTGAGGACTCATATCCTCTAGGGTTCCAACCCTATATTCCAAGGCACCAACCTTGTCTCTATGAGGCTCCAACCTCTAGGGATCCAACCCTTAGCTTTAATTTTTTAGGATAAGTTTGATTATTGTTCACGGCTCCAAATATCTTCTTCAACAAGTCTTGTCTATATTCAACGATGCCTCCTCCAAGTCACTTCATCAATGAAAACATTGTCTCATAGAAGGTGTCTCCACAGCTCTTCATGGTACCCAACCACATATCTCCAGAGTGACCTCATGATGGCTTCAACGCATCATGGTCTCCAAAATTTGTTATTACAAGGTGTCTGCAATAGGTCATCAACAATGCTCCAAGATGTCTTCAATAATTCCTTCAAGAATATTCTTCAATGCCCTAAGTGGTGTTCCAAGGTCTACTGCCTCAAGTCAACACAATATTCTTCAAATACACTAGATGGTCTTCAAATATGCTTAAGAGGACTTCAATAGACCTTCAATACTACTTCTACAAGGCCTCAAATCTTCCCAACAAGTCTCCTCCAACAAGATTAATAGGAGGTCTTCCAAGAGTATTTTATTCAAGTCTACTCCCAAGAGGTCACTAGGCTGCTTCAAGGTACTCTCTAAAAACTGCAAAGTTCTTCATGACATTTTCTTCTTTAATTTGCATCAACAAATAATTCTTCAATAATATTTATTCAATGGTCTAAAAATGCCTCAAAGGATTTCTCTAAATGATGGTCTTTTAAAGCTGATTCATCTACAAGAATTATCACAGTCAAATGACTGTCTATTGTTCCATCTTCACTGATCTTCCAATTCTGAGTTTTGTGGTAAGTTTTTTTCCTCCGGAAAATGAGTTCTGTTGCATAGCATTCCTAGGTGACTGTAATATATATAATCCGAACTTATAGTGACTATCCAGAGCTTGAAAAGATGACTATACTCACTTGTAGATTTCCTGTCTAAATTTTTGTGGTTGGCAGTAGCCTTGTCCGAGCTGGAAGAGAGGGTATACCATAAAAAATTTTCCAACTACTGATATCCCCATTCTCTTCTTCCACATATCCTCTCAAGTTGTCCAAATATTTACATCTGCAATGAAAACCCACTACTGTAAGAACAATTAGGCCAAACAAAAGTCTTCAAGCCCTCCTCGGCCTCCAATTGCTTCTCTGCGATTATATTCTGATTTTTTACCGAAAATATTTGGTCAAATGAACATTTTGAACCTAATTTTTATATAGTATTGATGTCAAGATGAAGGAACACATTTTTCTAGAGGTAGGCCGACATGAATGCCAAAATGTAAGTCGACTCATAATTAATTATATTTTTCATAACTTAAAAATTAAATATCTCATCAACTGAAGGGATTTTCGGGGCAAGTAAAGGCTCATTAGAAAGAGTAAAAATCCTCTTTAAGATGGAATATAACTTATTGTGGAAAAATTCCTCCAAGGTGTCCAAAATAATTTTTGTTTGTGACTGCTCTTGAAATTTTTAGTGCAGAAGGTGATTACGACATCAAGGTATTTAAGGATTCTTCATTGTTATCACTCCAAGTTCTTAATCATAGTGTGTCATCGTGTATGTCATCAATATCATTCATGTCATCATGGGAGTGAATAAATAATTTTTCATTTGGAAAGGTTCAAAAAGTCTTCCAACCACCATCTAGATCATTAAATGAAATCTACCAACAATGTCATCATATGACATCAAGTGCTCTTCAAGTCCTTCATGTCATGTCCCAAATCATTGTCCATGTCATAAAATGGTCCTCCATGTCATCATATAGTTTCTAACCATGTCATCAAGACCTTCATTGAATGACATCATCAAGTGTAATCTTCTAGGTTACCAAACAAGGTACATGATTTGACACTTGGCACCTTATGAATATTTTCCATCTTGACATCGTGTTGGTTCCAGGATTCTTCATAAAGAGTAAGCACATAATCATTAATGGCATCCTTATTAACCAAGAAGGACTTTTCATCATGAGCAAGGACCTCTTCATACGAGGTCTGCATGATATCACTACAAGGGGTTTCCATTAGGGTTTTTAGGTCTTTACAAGAATATTGATCTTCATATTGACATAAATGACAACCTTATAAAAACACTCCCTAGTATCCCAACAGATAACTAGAAACAAACAACCATTTGAATACCTCTTTCCCTAAACTATTACCATTCATATTATCATAACTTAGAAACATGGAGATTATGTTCCTGCCTTTCAATGAGATGTAGAGCAATCTTACAGCCTGAGCCTCTATGTTCTACAGATTTCTCTCGTATGCCTTCACAATCACGCTCCTTTGTTTGAAAATATTTCCTCTCTAGAATGACCAACATAGGTTTATCTTCAATGAATCTTATGTACAATGTGTAATCTCCAATGTACATTCTACAATCTACCCCTAACCCTGAAGCTTCAGCTCAATTTATAGGAGAAATTGAGGAGGTTTCAGATCCATCAATAGAGATATGACATCCTCTAATGAAGGGATTAGGGTTCCTTTATCCAAGGGGATAATTTCCATAAGTGGAGGGATATAGCTCAAACTAGCGCGACTCAAGAGGCTTTTAGTTGGAAGAATATTCACCCAACTAGGCTTCTATAAGTTAATTTTTTGTGTTTAATTTATTTTACAGGGGTGTGCAGTTTTAATGGGCGAAATGAGCGGAGATCACCACAACTAATAGAGGAAGTATCAATGCATGTGCAGGAAGTGACCACAAAAAGTGTGCATGCAACCTTTAAGAGTTTTTAAGAGATTTTTTTCAGTTTACAAGACTTGGTTTAGGAACATAAATGTTTTGACTTCTAAGGAAACTTGAGTATGGATGGTGATAGATCCATATTGACAGTCAAATTTCATGGTGGAAAAATGATGTGTAACAATTATGTGATATGAATTTTGTTCTAAGATTAACTAAGTGAAAAATTGTTAAAAGTAACAAAATATTAATTCATCCCCTCTTAGTGTTTCCAATATCATTTCCATAATGCTTTCCAAAAACTTAGAATAATCACATTAACACTTAAAAACTATGAAATCTACATGACCATACTAAGATATTCTATTTACTAACATTTATATGTCATGGACCAAAGTCCACTACTATGCTTTTCTTAAGATTGGTTAAAAGATAACACCTTAAAATGGAACAAAGCATATATATATATATATATATATATATATATATATAGAGAGAGAGAGAGAGAGAGAGAGAGAGAGAGAGAGAATGTTATGATATAAAATATGTACTAAATGTGAAAAATTTAGAATTTTTTAGATAAAATGTTTGTGATTTGTTTATTAATTATTCTATTAAATTTGTTTGGGGTAATTTGTCTAGTTGGGATTCATGGCGATATTGTTTCTCACCACGATCTAATTCTTAACTAACCTTGTTTGGTATGGTTTGCTTACTATCATACTAGCTCAACCATATTAATAATGTGGTTGATATATGTTGATCGACGCCATTTTCCATCACACTAGAGAATATTATAAGGTAAAATATCTATTAAGTTTATATTCTATCTTTATTTTTTTTAGATAAAATGTGTTAATTGTTTATTAATTTATATTCTAATAAATTTGTTAGAGGTAGTCTCAATGGTTGGAACAATTGTTGCTCGCCTCAGTTTAATTCTTCACTAACTTTACTTTGTAAGGTTTTCTTACTATCATACTAGTTCAACCATATTAATAACGTGGTTGATATACACCAATCAACATCGTTTTCCATATTTCAAACTAATAACATCAATTAATTAAATTTGATTGAAGTTGTATTTTATTATAGTATGTTACTCCACCTTAAAATTAAGTACATGGCATTAAAACAAAAATTTCAAGAAAATCACTCTCAATATATTCAAAAAACCCTACAATATACTTTTGTAACAATTGATGAAATTTGCTGGTGCTCCCTATTTTTCTATAGTTTTTGGTGTCATGCTCAAAGTTTCTATAACCAATTATGTTGTTGTACGGTAGATAATCGAATCTGGACCACAACCTTGCATCGTCTTGACTCCAATATCTGAGTAGCTGTGTTGAACCCCCCAAATGGAAATAATTTTTTGTGGCCACATATTACTGGAATGTTTTTTAATCAAATGTTCTTAAATTTGGACCAGAGCTTAGTGTTTTTAACCCTATAAAATATCATCTTCAGAAGGTGTTTGAGAACAATGGCTACAAACACCACCAAGGTCTTATAACCTTCCAAAAATCTATTAAAGTTCCCAAGGCTAAGACAAAATCCAATAACCTTATCGCCAAAGTCCAACTTCCTTTCATTCAAGGGACAATATACAAACTTGCCTGAATTTGAAAAAAGAAAAACATCTCGGTGACCTTCAAACTTCTCAACACCATACTATCCTCCCTTAGATTTGTTAAAAACCCCATTGACCTTTCAAACATGAAAGGTGTTTACATGATCCCATGCTCATGTGGGAAACCTTATGTGGGTAGATTGGCTATTAAACATAATCACTCTCACTCCTCAACCCTAGCTAAACATTTTGAGAAAACTAAGCACCACATCTATATTGAATACTCTCGTGTGTCCTTGCTAAAATAAATCACTATCACCACCAAAATTTTAGGGAAGCTATTGAATATGAGAAATGGACCAACAATATAAATAGGGATGATGACTGGAAAATTAGCGAAAGCTGGATTCCTCTTGCCTTGAGGTTGACTTCTTCATGATTTCTTTCCCTATTTTTCCTCCCTTTCCCCTTTTTTGTTCTCATATTATAGTTGTCCATTTTCATTTTTTAACTTGTTATTAATAAAGTTGAACTCCATTTACATTGATTTTTTTTTCAATTTTTATTCGTTTATCTAGTAGCAATTATTATTTAATTTAAAAATTCAACTTTATTTTACATTACTAACCTATATACTATTAATATTATTAATAATTCTCTTTATTTATAATAATTCTTCTTATGAATAATATCTTTATTTATCTTTACATTATTATAGTATTATTATTATCCCTATCATAGTAGGATATTGCATTGATTTTTTGGTCAAATTCATATTAGTTTGGGTTTGACAAAAATAAAAATAAAAATAAAGACAAAGTTTTTAAAATTTAACATTGAAATTCAATATTTTCTTACAATATTTTAATTTATTTTTCTCCAACTTAATTGGCCATTAAAATTAACACATTGTTACTCATTGGCCCATTTAACTAGATAAAAGTGCAAAATCCACATACATATGATCAACTAGCTAAAGGAATTAATGAATAAATCTCATCATCCACACCACAGATACGCACCTTATGTCATCTTCACTTCCAAACAAATAAAATTGCTTTCAAATAAAGTTGTTCTGCCTTGCTGGATCAAGATAGCCAGGTTGGCAACTTTTAATAGTTATATTTACGCTGTAAAGCGTATTTATTTGAAAACAACTTTCCTAAATTGCTACGTGTACCATTATGAGCTTTTGATTTTAATGTTAGACGATTCAAATCATCTCTACCTTACGATTAAAAACAGTTACATTTTTAATCAGTTATATTTTTAGGCTTCTTAGCCGTAGCGGCCTTCTTCGCAGTTGGCTTCTTTGCTGGGGCAGCGGGTTTAGCAGCCTTGGCTGGCTTCGCAGCAGCTGTCTTACTTGCATCAGCAACCTTCGCGACCTTCTTAACTACCTTAGGTTTCATTGCAATTTTGGCAGATTTGGGGGCAGCCTTAGTCTTGGAAACAGTTCGAGCTTTAGGCTTCACAATCTTCTTGACAGGCTTCTTTGGAGGAGCTTTCTTGGCTGCCTCGGCAAGCTTGAAAGCAACTTTCACCTTGGTAAGCTTGCCGGCCAATACGAGTTTCTTTATTTGTACGGCTATCATCTTCTTGTAGTTAGGAGGCAGAACTGCCTTATGCTTCTCTTGCATGTATTTAGCAATAGCCCTTGGACTTGAACCTCCTTTCTCCTTCAAGGCAGAAATCGCCTCTTTGATCATCTAAAAGTATGAAGGATGTGCCGGGGCAGCCTTCGAACCCTTATCCCTCGTCACCCATCCTCTCCTACATATTGCCTTCTGCTTTCCCCTGGTCTCCCATATTTCTTTATCACCCATCCTCTCCTGCATTTTGCTTCTGCTTTCCGTTGGTCAATTATGGGTGACGATCAGAATTGCAAAAATGCTCCTGTCTCTGGATATTGGTGTTGGTATTGGGACAACACCCAGCAAGAAGGGTCAATTCTGGTCCACGCAAACCGTCACGAAACAAATGGACGAGGGCCAGAATTTCAATAGTGTGGACCTCAGTATTAGTATCGCTACAACTACATCTATAGGGGTAGATCAAAATTATGGAGGTACTTTTCAGGGATATGTAAATGGGCCTCCTGTGCTCTTAAATTTGTTTCCACTAACCCCTGAAGGCTTGGAATCCGCGGCCCTTCATTCTTCAGTGGCGCCAAGGCGATTCGATCTCAACAACTCGGAGGATTCCAGCGCGATCAAGCCGGGTAGAAGTCGCACAGTGATCTTCGAGAGCATGCGAGTTTCTACCATGATGAAACTCAGAGAGGCGAAGAAGGAGCGAGATTCTACCAAGAACAACCGCTGTGTTCCTTGATCTCTGCGCTTTTAGTTTATATTTGGTTCGATTATGAGGTATTTGTGATCTGCAGCCGCTGCATGTGCTTGTCTCAGTGGATTTCACTTAGGGTTTAAAAAACGTTTCAGTCTTTGGGCTTTGTTCACTTCGATCCTCTCGAAACGTCTTATGCTATGGCTTTTTGGAGTTTTTATTTAGGTTTGCAAATCTATTATGTTATCTTAATTTACTTTTGCTCGACTTTGTTCACTTTCAACCTATGGCTTTTTGGAGTTATTATTCATGTTTTCAAATCTATTATGTTATATTAATTTACTTTTCATGAGCTTTGTTCACTTTCAACCTCTCGAAACCTATTATGCTCTCGCTTTTCAAGTTATTATTTATGTTTGAAAAACTATGGTGTTAACTTAATTTATTTTCTCTTTTAAATAAAAATTTGTATGTGAGGAGGGTAAATTCATATTTTGTTCCATGAAAAATATCATGATATTTGAAATATTTTTAAATTATAAAATGTCAATTTCATTATTTTAATTCAAATTTATTATTTTGATGTATACAATAAATTATTACTCCAACTTCTTTTTAGTCAGCTCATTTCTTTGCATTTCAATGGACTGTAATGTTATAATTTATTTTATATTTTAATTTAATAATAATAATGATTTTATTAATTTAAAATAATATTAAATCAATAATTAGAATTTTAATCTGTAAATCCAACTGCACATTTATAGTGGGTAGCTCTACCACTTTTCGCCGAATACAGGTACTCCGGCGGGTGCAATGCTTAAACGAGTGTTCTCAATTCACACGGCTTTGCCTGCAACTCAATGGGTTGCACCGTTAGAGCGTTCATGTAAAAGTCAACAGATTGTGACCAAACTCAGTGGGCTGCGCAGTTAGAGCGTTCATGTAAAAGTCAGCAGATTGTGACCAAAACTCTACAGAAGTCTGCTTGAGCATTCATGTAAAAGTAAGGCAGATTGTGACCAGAACTCTGCAGAACTCTACTTGCTAGCATGATCCAATGGATTTAGCTCTACCACTTTTCGTTGAATACAGGTACTCCGGCGGGTGCAACGCTTACACGAGTGTTCTCAATTCACATGGATTTGCCTGCAACTCAGTGGGCTGCGCCGTTAGAGAATTCATGTAAAAGTCAGCAGATTGTGACCAAACTCAGTGGGCTGCGCAGTTAGAGCGTTCATGTAAAAGTCAGCAGATTGTGACCAAAACTCTACAGAAGTCTTCTTGAGAATTCATCTAAAAGTAAGGCAGATTGTGACCAGAACTCTGCTTGCTAGCGTGATCCAATGGATTTTGGTAGATTCTGTACAAGGAAATTGCACAAATAGTAAGTCGATCAAACTGAACCTGTGTATTCTAATAAATGCAATGGTTTTTAATTCATTGAACTAATCTAATTTGGTTATAATTTTTTGATTGCTTTAGTTAAGCCACAAAAGAAAAGTTTCTACCATCCCAAGTCCAGTGATTCCTTTTGGTTTGTTAAATATATGGTCATTTCAATGAGGAATAAAAAATCTCTAAGATAAATAGTTGTTACATCAATGTAAGAAAAGTTGCTACCATCCTAAGTCCAATGATTCCTTTTGGTTCGTTAAATATATTGTCATTTAAATGAGGAATAAAAAAGCTCTAAGATAAATAGTTGTTACATCAATGTAATTTTATTTTTTTATAATAGAAAGTAATAGAAAGTATTAATGTCCGGAAAGAAAGAGTCAGTTTCTTTTGGGAAATTAATAGATTCTTAAAAAAAAAAAAAACAGAATTACATTGTTTTAATTATATTCCTGTAAAGGATAAAATCTTGGGACAGACTGATGGTTGGTGGAGCTATTGCTATTATTATTTGATATGATGGGAAATAATCTCATTGAGATGGTGGAAGAATCTCAACTCCAAGGTCATATATAAGTTGCTAATAATGCTACTTTTCTTACACTGGGTCCAAAAAATTTAATTTGTTTCTTTAAACTTATTTCTAATCAAGTTAAGAAGATTTTGTCTGAGCATATCACTCTCAAAAATTTGGTTTCCTTGCAGATAAAATGATCCTCGATGTTGTTAGGATCACACAATAATGTATACACTACTAATGTAAATTCAAATTATGAGTGATGAAAATCGACCTATCAAATCATATGCAAGGGTTGAGTGGGATTTTTTGACGTTGATTCTTCATAGAATCAGATACCCCTGCAGACATATCAATTGGATCATGGACTGCGTCTTGATGACCAACTTGACAATTCTGTTCAATGATTTTCCTTCAGAATTTTTCAAGATCTCCAGAGAACTACAACAAGGTTGCACGCTCTCCCCACTTCTCTTCATTTTAGTTATGGATGGGCTAAGTAGAGTTTTAAGAGAAGAGAGGGAGGCTGGAAGAATTAGAAGATGCAGGTTTTCCAAAAATATCCATATGCCACTCTTGATGTTTGTGTATGACGCCCTATGTCTTGGGGAGGCAAAATTATCAAAATGGCATATCTTTCACCAATTTTTTACTAAATATGGCATTTCTTTGTGGCTCATCGCAAACAAGGGAAAATCTAACTCATCTCTAAGAACATTGAATATGAGGAGAATAAGAAGATAAACAAATTGAACCATATAGTTGGCCTGTATGTGGAGGTGGTAGGTCCATCTAGAAATTAAATGTTTTATATGGCCAGTAGTTCATAACTGAATTCTTACGTGGGATAACCTTGAAAATAGAGTATTTCAAGGCCTGAGTTTCTGCCCATTTTGTAGATCATCATGTGAAGAGGTTGTACAACTATTTCTAAATTGTCCTTTTGTCATCTATATTTGGGAGGAGGCCTCTTATTCTCTCAAGTTTTTTCTGAATTTGGATAGATCCTATATTACTTCATCTCTCCTTAGTTGTCCAATTTCCAGGTTTTTAGATAAATTCTACTATATATGGGATAACCTTGAAAATAGAGTATTTAAAGGTCTGGGTTTCTACCCACTTTGTAGATCATCATGTGAAGAGGTTGTACAACTATTTCTAAATTGTCCTTTCGTCATCTACATTTGGGAGGAGGCCTCATATTCTCTCAAGTGTTTTCTGAATGTGGATAGATCCTATATTACTTCATCTCTCCTTAGTTGTCCAATTTCCAAGTTTTTAGGTAAATTCCACTATATATCTTTTGGGGTATTTGGCACTGCAGGAATGAATATATATTTGAGAATATATCTCCATGTTTGAGATCAATTTGACTGCGAATTCTGGATTTTTTTTTTTAAATTGGTCGTTGGATACCTATCTGTCATAAACGTAGACGGGCACATAAGAACTAGTAACATTTACCCTACTGTTTTTTTTACAGTGCCTCTCCGAGTGGTCTGTGTGTATGTGGTGCTATTGTAATCCTACGTCCTTCCCGGGCATTCCTTTTCATCTTATTTTGGGGGTTTTGGCACCAGTGTGAGAGGAAATGTGCTGGAATTATGGGTTGTGACATGTTATGCATCGTGGCTTAATGTAGATGAGATACTGAGTGTTGGAGATTCAAAGGAAGCCATGGACTAGGCCATGGGGTATATTTTAATTCCATTTCCTTCTACCACATCTTCCAGAATTATAATGCATTGGTTGATTGAATTTCCAACCAAGGGGCCTCTGTATTTTCTCGACAGATTATATTCAATTACCTAGTCAATGGATTAATCATCAACCTAGGGGCCTTATTTATCTAGCAGTTGCACTATTTTCTACATAGTTATTTGAATTCGAATTCCGATTTGAATATTATATTTTTTCTTTTTTTATATAGTTATCAAGTTTGAGTTCGAATTCAGATTCAAATAGGATAAGATAAAAAATAATTTACTTGGAATGTACCTGTTAGTTTAGCTTACTTTGCTAACTGCACTTTTTCTCTGGACTATGAGAAAACTAAACTGCAATCCATTAATATTTTTTTATGATTTAGAAACTAAATATCAATTTTTATTTCCCATCATTTTTCTTGATGTCTCCTGCATATATCATCTCTTTATTATCTGTTTATTGTAAACCGAATCGATTTTTTATGAACAGTTTGGCCAAATCGAACGAATTGCCAAATATTCGGATTTTTTTTCTAGACCGAATTTGGTAACTATGGTTTTTTATTTTTTAGTTTTCGTCACGGACCTTTTTGGATGGACCCTATTGACATTTACTCTGAACTCAACCCATGATGTAGGATTTTTTTTTTATTGTATTTTTAGAATTTTGTTTCTCTGAGTACTACGATTTTTTTATCTATTTCTAACCTTTAATATGGATCATTTCACTTTGATTTCGGTCTTCTTCGTTTTTCCAACACCTCTCAAGTTTTTTTAAATTTTTTTAGATAATTGATCAATCACAAACTCAGATATATGTAGGTATATGTAACTATCGTTCATTCTTTAATAGAATTTTTTCTTCTTCTTCTTTTAGAGAAAAAAAGTCGTAAGAAAAAACAAAAAAGAAAAAGAGACCATCTTCTTTATATTAAAAAGATAATAATAATAGAAAAATCATCGATTTATACACCCTCCTTTCTCTTGCGTCTTCATTCTCAATTTTTTTCCTTCTCCTCAAAGCTCACAATTTCATTATTCATTGTTGTCTCATTTACCCTCCACCTTCTCTTATTATTCCTCTTTGGGATTTGGGTATATATAAGTTCAGTGTTGATTCTGATTCTATCCTGTGTAAATTCTCTGGCTTCAACGACAATTTCAATATTTCATGGGGAATTTTTCAATTGTTGAATAATGGCCAAACAGCACAGGGGTAAAACCTCAGATTTCATTTTTTATGGACATCTAAAACTCAGATATATTGAAAGACCTGAGAATCATAATAATAATTTTAGTTGTTTCACAAGGTTCTCATTTTCAGTCCAAAAACGAATACCTCTTCGGCAGCTTGAGCATGAGTATTAAGATGTTGTCTGGAAACTCGGCAAGAACAGTCACTTATTATTATGTAAGTAGTTATTCATTATCAATTATTCAGTTTTTGGGAGAATTTTGGTGATTTTGGCCATCTGGGCGAGCCCAACCAATCTGGTTTTTCTCATTGCGATAAACCACAAGAAGCCCTTTTTCCTGTGCATTGAAATTCATTCATTAGTAATCTTTTTTACCATAGCAATCATTAAGTTCAATTAATACATAGCTTCTCCAATAACATCTTCTTTTGCAGACTCAAAATGTTGATCCTTGAATGTTGTCTTATGTTCCAATCTCATCTCATGGTAAAGGGTAGTTCTCATAGAGTATGTCAAAGCTGCCAGAATTAATTTGCAGTGCAGTGATGCCGTGGAGCTGGTCTTCTGCAATCAATACCTATATTTTTTTCTTTTATTTATGTGGATATTATAAATAAATAAATATCACAAGTACTCATTTACATATTTAAAATTACGTTTAAAGACTCAGTTAGTGATTGTACTTATCATTTTTTTTAAAAGAGACTTATATTTTTGGAGTTGTTAAACCGACATTATAGTTATCTATGGATCAACAATATTTATCATAATACTTTATTATAATTTATTATAATTAATAATTTAATTTTAAAATATATTTATTAAAATTTAAAACTAAATCAATGTCCAAATAATCACTCCAAATTATTGTAAAACTACAAAAATATTATTCCATCAAATTTATCATATAACTTATACTTAATCTCAATTATCTATTATCTATTTAATATATTTATTTAACCGTAATGAATATACCATCATCTTTAATAAATATCAAGTCAAAGGGTTTTAATAATGTTAAACGGGATATTGCAATCTTTCAATTAAAGATTTTATTCTTTTATATTAAATTTATATAATCTATAATTTAAATGGAAAGAAATTTTTTTTTATAATTATTCGAGCTAAAATTAGTTTAAATAACCATAAATTTACTTATTTATTCATATTTGTACAAGAATTTTTTATTTATAATTATTTTACTAATGAGAAAATCAATGTTATTATCATATAATAATAGTATCAATCTTTTGAATCAAATTGTTGTTTAATATTCTCATATAAACTCAAAAATCATTAATTTTTGTATATTTGTATATTTTTAATTGAATCATAAATTGAATTAATATGTTGGCACTTTAAACAATAGAGAAGATATTGTTTTTTTTGTTTGCATAATTATGGTAAGCTATGAAAGTTTCCTTCTAACAACAGTAACATGTTGAAACTAATCTTGTGGAACTGCTTGCAGAAGATATCATCCAGTGAAGAAGATATTGCATTGTAACTGCCAAAGCCTTTGCAACAACAATAGATCCATTTTGTGAAAGGGTAAGCACATAATTTTATCTACCTCATGTATGTAGGATTTATATTTCTCTAATTCATAACGTTTCTAGAAACTTTCAATCTTATTTATGTATTGTTGGGCCCATTTGCAATTCTTTTTCGCTTTGTCTATTGACGGCTTCTACAATTTTTTTTCGAACTCTTTTCTTTTTTCTCATTATCACTTGTATTACTACTTTACTAGGCTATTCTTTTTATGAGCATAAATTCAAAATAATGTTTGATATAGTAGTTGTAGCTATCTTGCATGATTCATGTGAGAGAATTTCCTCTATACTAATCTTTTCCAATCCTATTGTACACTCTTTGTAGTTGTAGCTATTGTAGTTATCTTGCATGATTCATGTGAGAGCATTTCCTTTATACCACTCTTTCTCAATCCTCTTGTTCACTCTTTGGAGTTGTAGCTATCTTGCATAATTCATGTGAGAGCATTTCGTCTATACTACTCTTTCCTATGTTACTGCTTTACAGCATTTCTTTTGCAACATATGGTGCAATTGCTAGTTTATATATAAAGAGAATATAACAAATCATATGATATTTAGAGTTATAAATTTAAATGCTATTAATATTAAAGTTATGTATTTATATTTTATTAATATATTTTAAGTTTTTTATATATATTTAAATTTTATTAATAAAAATTTAAGTATTTTATATGCAAAATGTTAATGTAGGAATAAATTTTAGAAACATAAAATAAATTCTGATTAATGTTTTTGGTTTTTGAGTTGTGCATTTTGATTTTAGATGTCTTTAAAGTTGATAATATTAATTTTAAATTATATTTTAAGATTAAATAATAGTTTCAAAATTAATAATCTTCAAAATAATTCATATCTCTTATAATTTATTATTAAATTAATAATATTAATTTAATTTATATTTTAAGATTCATTATTATGTTTTTAATTTTTTTATTTTAATTTAGCTATATTTAAATTAAATGGTAAGAATTAGCTACTATATAGCACTTGTTAAAATTAATTCATATTAGTTTACATTATTTACCTATGATTATCATTGTTATAAATATAAAATTATTATAATAATTACCATTACCATTATTAATTATGATTTCAATATTAATATTATTATGAAGAGATACTATTATTATTAATATTAGTGATTTCAATAATAATAATAGTTTCACTTATTAATAATAATCTTCATTATTAATGTCATTGAAAACAAAAAGGAAGATCTACGCGCGCGCTGCTGCCCTGCGCGGCCATTGACCTAGCTGCCGACTGGTCTCCTCCTCCCTGCGCGAGGCCCTCGGCCTCAGGCCCTCCATGGCCTCCTCGAATGCTGCACCGGAGGGTCATGCTGCTCTGACCGCAGAAGACGCATTTTCTGCTTTGATCAAATCACTTGATCCTCAGCGAACTCGCCCTGCAATGACCAAGTTTGTCAAGAAGCTGGATGGATTGCAAGAGGTTAATCTCCCTCCAGCTCTTCCACGTATGGCTGCACTCTCTTTAGCCGAGCGGGGGCTCATCGGTCAGTTCACTGGCCTTTGGCCCTCCCCGAAAACTGTTCAACGTTGGATCGAAAGAAACTGGGCAGACAAAGTACAAGGGAAAATCTCCATTCGTTTTTGTGGAAAAGGCTATTACACATTCCATTTCGAATCCAGAGCAGACAAGGACCTAATCTTCAGAAATGGGCCGTACTTCATGGACCCTCGCGGATTATATCTGAACAAATGGACACCAGACTTCGATCCTGAGCTGGATGTCCCTAATGCTGTCCCGGTTTGGGTTCGTCTTCCGCATCTCCCACTCCACTGCTGGGGAGATGACTCGGTCCGAGCTATTGGCAATGTTGTTGGAAAATACATTGATCGGAGCGAGCCCAAGGATAACATGCAGGCATGTGCGCGTATATGTGTTGAAGTAGATCTAGGCAAGGGTCTTCCAGAAGCAATCAAACTAAAGGTGGACGAGTGGACGCATATTCAGCAACTGGACTATGAACAAATTCCATTTAAATGTAAGGTATGTCACGAGTACGGTCATTTTGCCAATCGCTGTAAAAAAATAGTTAATGAGGAACCTGCTCAATCTAGAGAGCAATGGGAAACTGTTAAAAAAAAAAAGACAGCCTCTGGCGCGAAAGCAATCCATGAAGAGGCTCCTCCCAAATCTGCCCCTCCCAAGCCTAACCCCCTCCCCGCTCAGCCCAAAGCCTCCTCCTCAGCAGTCCCTCCCCCCTCCTCTCCTCCTGGCCCACCCATCTTCCCCTCCCCGGGGCCAAACTCCGACCCTCCCCTGATATCCTCAAATCCCTTTGGCACCCTCTCTATCCCTGAAAATGAACCCCTGATTGAAAATGACCCTCCCATCATTTTCTCCCTTTCCCACTCCTCTCCCTCCCATTCTCCAGACCCCCCCCCCACCTCGATCTACTAGAAGCTCCTCGAAAGAGCATGGAGTCAATCAAGAATCCCAAAAAAAAGGGCCTGGTAGGAAATCAAGCAAGCAACAGAGAGATGAAAATGCCCAAAAAGACATTGCTATGGGAACTCAAAACCCCATAGAAACCTACATATTGAGTCAAAATAGCAAAGAAGCAGCACACAAGGAGCAAGGGGGACGAGCATCCCTCCGAATTTCAAAAACTCAATGATGAAAGTTATATCATGGAACTGTAGGGGACTGGGGCACCCCTCAAAAATTGTTGCCCTGAAAGATCTCACATACCATGAGAAGCCAGGGATTGTAATGATACAGGAAACAAAGCAAGGTTTGCAAGAGATGACAAGAATTATAGAACAGCTCAGACACTATGAGGGACAAACATGTGAAGCAAGAGGAGCTTCCGGTGGTATCACCACCATGTGGAACAAAAATATCTGGATATGCACATCCAAAACTATTAATCCTCACTGGATTAAAGTCATTTTAGGAAGCCAAGAAGAGCAAAAGCAAATAGTTGTTTACAACATTTATACACCGAATCATTTCAGAGACAAAGAGCAGTGCTGGGACACTTTACAAGAAGACATCCAAGCTGAAGACAACAGAAACATCATCCTTGGGGGTGATCTAAATCTTATATTACACGCCAATGAAAAAAAAGGAGGCATATTTACACATGATCCAAACAGAGCAAGGCTGGAAAACATTATGCAAGAAAGTGACTTAGTAGATATCATCCCAAAAAATCGGAGGTACACTTGGAACAACCGCAGGCTGGGCAAAGACAACATAATGGAGTGCCTTGACAGAATTCTGGTAAATACCTCTCTCCTCTCTGAGTTTTCTACTGCTCATGCTGAAATTCTGCCTTATTTGGCTTCCGACCACTACCCCATTAGCATTATCCTTGAAGCTCATTGCCCCTTGGGGCCTTTGCCTTTCAAATACAACCCACTTTGGCGCAGCAATCCCATTGTGGATCTGATTGTCAAATCAGTTTGGCAAAATCACATAGAAGGATCACCAGGGTTTATTTGGGAATGCAAACTGAAGAATACAAAACATGCCCTGAAGGACTGGGTGAAGCAGAATTACAAAGAACCAGAAACTGTCAAAATTGAGCTGAAAAAAAAAATTGAAAGAAAATCACAGGAGAATAGAGGAGAATGGGCTGACCCATGAGGACAAAGCATTAGAAAATGACTTATATTATCAGCTGTACCGGGTTAATAGAGAAGAAGAACAAAAGTGGAGAATTAAATCAAGACAGCTCTGGCTTCAAGGTGGAGACAAAAATACAGCTTTTTTCCATAAGCAAGCAACAGTCAGGAAAATCAGGAATAATATCACCATGATCAATGATGAGGAAGGCTGCCTTCAAAAAACTCAAGAAGCTGTCAAGCAAACTACCTCAACCTATTACAGCAATCTCTTAACTGAGACCAAGAATATAGAGGATTATTCAGACCTCCTTCAACATTTGCCCAAAGGAATCAATGATGACATTAATGCAGATCTGACTAAGGAAATCAATGAAGATGAAGTGCATGATGCCATATGGGCCCTTCAGCCAGAGAAAGCCCCAGGACCAGATGGCTTCCCAATCTGCTTTTACAGATCATACTGGGGAATAATTAAAAAGGACCTTGTCAAGATGTTAAGATGGACTCAACGTAAATGCAAAATTGGAGGGTTCACAAATGCAACCCACCTTGCCCTTATCCCTAAAGAAAATCGACCTTTGACCTTCTCTCGTTTTCGCCCTATCTCTTTATGCAATTCTTCTTACAAAATTTTGACAAAAATATTGGCCACTCGCCTAAAGCCTATCCTTTCCACTCTCATATCTGAAAACCAAGGGGGTTTTATGGCCAATAGGCAAATCTCGGACTCCATTCTTCTTGTCCAAGAGGCTATTCATTCCAGTCAAACCCGAAATGAGAAAGGCTTTATTTTAAAGTTAGACTTAGCCAATGCTTTTGACCGTGTCAGGCACTCCTTTCTTCTTGCTGTGCTTGAAAAGATGGGATTTGCCACTCCCTTCATCAGCCTTATCAAAGCCTGCATTACAGGACCTTGGATCTCCCCTCTTCTCAATGGCAGACCTGGACCATCCTTTCAATCCTCCCGCGGTCTTAGACAAGGCTGCCCCCTCTCGCCATATCTCTTTATTTTAATGGCTGAATCTTTCAGTAGAGCTCTGGATTATAATCGTCGCATGGGCCTCATCACCGGGATCAAGTTTGACAATGGGGTCAAAAACATCAATCACTCTCAGTTTGCTGACGACACTCTGCTAATGGGGGGAGCCTCAAACATCATCGCCTGCCGCTTTAAAGCTCTCCTAGATAAATATATGCGCTACTCTGGAGGCCTCATAAATTACCTTAAGAGCTGTATTTATGGGTGGAACACTTCAGCACAAGTTCTCCATAGGATCGCTACAACCTTTGGGGTTCCTTGTAAGCTGAATTGGGAGCAATTTACATATCTGGGCATGCCTGTGAGTGCCGGCAACTTGAAAGCTACTGCCTGGGAAGTTATCATCGACAAGATGAAAAGGAAGATAAAGCATTGGGGCACCTCTTGGCTTAATCCTGCAGGACGCATAACTCTTCTTAAAGCTGGCCTCTCCTCCCTGCCCTTGTACTGTTTTACACTTTTACAAGCCCCTGCCAATCTTCATTCCAAAATGGATGCTCTTCTTCGACATTTTCTTTGGCAAGGAGGGAGAACGGAAAAAAATAAATACAACTTGGTAAGCTGGAAGCAGGTCACTCAGCCATGTGAGAACGGAGGGCTGGGCATCAGATCTTCTAAATTCCTAAATCTTGCCTTTGCTGGCAAGCTGGCTTGGAGGCTTATATCTGGTAGGAATGCTTGGTGGAAAGCAGTTCTAGAAAAAAAATATCTTGACTACCCAAGGCACCAGCTCTTAGACCATGAGCTCCCAAACAAAGCGTGCTCAAAAATTTGGAGGATGTGCAAAAAAGCTATACCACTTATTGCTCAAAACACTTCCAAAGTGCCCAAAGGAGGTAGCTACATCAGAATTGGGGAAGATAAAGTATTGGGGCAACAGCCCATAAATCGAAGACCTAGAACTCAACAGATTCTTGCTCTCTTTAGCAGTGCAGGGATTCAAACCCTGGATCAGATATCACAATGGGAAACTCATTCTCATGCCTGGAAAGGTTGGTCCTTCCCTAATATACCTGCAGATACAGAAATCAGTCTCAACACCCTGAAATTCTACCTTCATGGTATTGCCCCTTCCAAGCGCTACCTTGCTGATGACTTTCAATGGGACCCCTCAAGCACAAGTTACACTATTAAGACTGCTTATCACCAGATCTGCATTAACGAGTATCCCATGGAAATATGGGCACACTGGAGAATTGTCTGGAAGGCAGAAACTCTCCCAAAAATCAAATTCTTCTTATGGATCCTCCTAAGAGGGAAAGCCCTCACTGCAGAGAACCTCAGAAAGCGAGGAATAAATGGACCATCTCGCTGTTCAAACTGCCAAAGTGAAGAAGAGACAAGTCAGCATCTTTTTATAGACTGCCCTTTTGCCTCAGCATGCTGGAAGGAAGCTTTTCGGAGTCACAATCCCCCCTGGGAGCTGGGCACTAACATCTCTGAAGTGCTTCACATATGGAAAAAAAGTTATCCGTGGGGGAAAAAAGCAAACAACACTGCTCGACGAGTATGGAATGCCTTGCCCGGTACCATCCTTTGGAACATCTGGCTGGCAAGAAACAGAATGATATTCAAAGGTAAAGAAACTGATGTTAGAAAACTATACAATAAAGCATGGAACCTCAACTTGGAAGTTCTGTGCACCAAATGTCACGGGAACCTTAAGGTATTGGACCTAACTGTCGAAGAAAGGAGTTACATTGGGCCTATTCTAAACAAAAGCAACATAAAACAAAACAGTAATGACCCCAACAGCAGAAACAGCTCCAGATGTAGCTGGAAAATAAGGATGAAAGAGGAAGAATTTGCTAGCTGGCTCCGGAAATGCAACATCCACTATCTTTTTTTCGATGGGGCTTCCAAATCTAATCCAGGAAGGGCTGGAGCTGGCGGTTTTATTTGCAACGGTAATGGAGATTTGTTATCTGAGTATGAATGGGGTCTGGGCTCAGCTTCAAACAACAGGGCTGAAGCCTTCGCCCTCCTTCAAGGCTTGCTACAACTACTGAAGCTTGGTATAAACAAGGCCATCATAATTGGAGACTCCTCCATAGTCATTGGTTTGATGAATAGCAACAAAAAAGCCCAAAATCTGCCCCTGCAGCAAATTATTGAACGCTGCCACTCTTTGGATCAAAAGATGAATGGCAATCATTACTACCACATTCTCCGATCGCTCAATAAATCTACTGATGTTTTGGCTAATAAAGCATGCTCCCACTCTGTCGGAACCCTTAGGTGCAATGGCTCCGACCAACACTACTTCTTGCCATGACTTGGACTCACTCCCAAAACAGATCCACCCCTCAGCTGTTCATTGACTATGGATTCCGGAGATCTTTACCTAGCTCCTCTGCGAAGTTTCGAACCCCTGCCTCCTGTCCAATGGCGCTGACCCCCACTGAGGTTACCTCCCCTGCAACAAATCCCAACCCTCTCTGGTTTGCATTAAACGCTTTAATTCCCATCAAACTCTGCGCTTTTTGTTTTATTAATAATTCATGCCCAAATGAAGGCTCTCTTCATCCAGCCGAGCCATTTTCATCTCCTCTCTATCGATCTCATAAGCACCTTGGATACTGCCCCATGAAATCTGCGATTCTGCTCCCACAGACAGAGCTCCTCTGCCCCAGTTTTTGTCTTCTCACAAGCCTGGATCTGTTCCTGTCAAGTACGCCATCTGCTACGGAGAAAAGACAAAATACACCAAGCGATCTTCAAATGGAAATAGACAAGCAGCGCTACCCCTCTCTCAACAGGCGACAACAGCGACATATCTGTAAAACCAATCTATGAAGTGTAAAACCTGTTTCATTCTCTGGCAATTTGTCAGAATCTACACTACTTCTTTCCTCTGCGCAGCGACTGATTCAAGCTGTAAAGCTGAATATGGCATAACCTACAACTACTGGTGGCAATGTATACAGCAGAACCGCATTGTAAATCTGGAGCGTTGTCTCCCTCCAATTTTCTTTTGAATATAACAAACCAGCATCCGACATTGTGAAAA